>JAZHEH010001331.1:4780000-4875000 GCA_036589455.1 Ateles fusciceps | reverse complement strand
AATCTATAATTCCTGGCTATTATCCTCAGTTGCAACTATAAATTCTAGATTAATGGTTATAATTTTGGTAAGGCATAAATGAAAAGTTATATGTTCATGCTTGAAAGGAAGATCATTAAATATTCATTATTACCACTCAAATTAGTCGTCATGCTCTGTATAATAGTTACCCATTATCATTTCACTAGTTTGGATTCAGCAATAAGTGAACAGCAATATATAGCTCATAGCACCAGAGGACTTTTTTTTTGTTGGGGAACAGGGAGAGAAATGATTTTAAAACTCACTTGACATATTTATGCTGACAAATTATTTAAAGGAATTACTGTGTTGTAATAAACATGTTTGTATGTTGGAATAGGATTGTGGCTAAATTTGCTTCTAGCTGTTTAATTACTCTATTATGATTGTGGAAAGCAGTGCTTCTTCAAGTAGTTCCAAGGAAAAAAATATAAAATATAAAGGTTGAGCTATTTCAGTTTTTTGCAGATATGTAACCTTGCCATGAAAAAGCACTTTTCATTTTTGTAAGTAGGCATTGAAATCTTGCTTCTTCAGTGAAGCTAGATTGTATAATTTGTTAGTTTTCTCCATCTGGTAACACATCCTTAAGAAAAAAAATGTCAAAAGTAAAACATGAGATGGATTTTTAAATAAATGTTGTGGATGGACAGATAACAGGGATTGTGTTTTGTCAGTGCATTTTGGGAAGATATGAGTAAAAATAAATACAGAGATATTTTAGTGTAAAAACATTTTGCTTTGTCTTCCACATACCTTGGTATGCCCGTTCGGTTATGTGAAGATATTAGGGCAGCCACACATTTTTTTGGATCACATGTATGAATCATTCCACCCTCCTCAGTAATTTTAAATTGGTTCTTTTCCCATGGAAAATAACCATAAATTTGATTCTGATCTCATCTTACTTTAGAGCTTTCTGTTTTAAAGAGTCAAATTGTAGCTGATGAACACATTTTGCATTTTTTCACATTGCATCTGGACTCTTCATAACGATGGTTTATTTTATTTTTTCTGCACAGAGGAGAGGAAAAATATATAGGTCCATGAATCAATCTAGATAATGGGGAAGGCTGACTGTAATAAATAATACAGTAACAACCCTAAACTAATGAGCTGTTGCTAAGGTACATTTCATAGGCTCATCCTCTATATAAAAAGTCACTAATAACCCCTTGGTGTAATCAGATGATAAAGCTTTGCCATAAGGCAACACCTGTGCAATTAGAACTGCAGATTCTTTTGCACGTTTCATTAATTTCAGGATTTTGTAAAGGCACAATGACTACACTAATAATCTAGTCTACTTGACTCCATGTCTACTGGAAACAAAGTGTCTAATTAGATAAAGGTAATTAATTAGAGATAAATGGAGCTAATCAGGCTCAGTTAACACTAATTCTCTGAATTAAGACATTTTGGGACACCTACTATCCCGCTGACTTTGATATTTTGCATTAAGAATAGGTTTAGAGGAGTCAGAAAATACTGGCATTTGAGAATTGAGCAGTCTTTTGATGGCAAATTTAGGCATCTGAAGCTAAAGAAGAATTTTTTTTTTTTATATTGTGCTATTTCACCACCTTTCCATAGCAGCTTAAAGAATTCACTTTGTAGTTATTCCAATCTGTGCTAGTCTCCATATAAATTTTAATAACCTTTGCTATCATTTTTATTATCTGTCTAGCCCACCAATGGAAGAAAGTCACAGGTTGTTCTATCTCTTAAATAAAGACTTAACTTGCTACATTAAGGAAATGTCAAGACTCATCAGCCTATATCCTAAAATTCTGATCCCTTAAAGAGAACAAACACCTAAAATTCTGATCCTTTAATTCCGATTCTTTAAAGAGAACAAACCTCTTTGCAGTGTTGGACTGAAAATTCAATGATGTGGGGAAAGAGCATGGGCTTTGAAGTCAAAAGACCTGAATTCAAATTCCTGTTCTATCTCTTACTAAATGATCTGAGAAAGTAGTTTACCTTCTCTAAATAAAATAGAAATAATATTGATTCACATAATACTAATACTAACTTAACAGAGTTGTCATGAATATTGAGTGAGGTACGTATATTTAAAGATTGGTTGTTACTACCTGTTAGGCTGGGATTGAACACAACCCAGTACCGTATCTCAACTGACTACAAGATTAGGTGTTGAAAACATTACATTTTCATCTGAACCTCATGATAATCTGTGAGTTGCATTTAAATGTGTAGAAAGGGAAAAATTAAGAATTTTCTCCCAAATAGTCCATCAGAAAAAAAAAAAAATCCCCCAGTTTTTCAATTGGAGAGTGTGAATTTATCTGCCTCGGTTTTCTACATTGAAATAGTTATTCCTCTTGGCAAGTTGTTCCCAGTCCACGAGAGAACGGAATCGAACTGCGGAATATAGCTTAATATAAAGTGGACATTTAAGTCTTTCTTCTAAAGTGTCTCTGAGATATGCCCCTTGCTCTCTCTGGTCTCTGTTCTAACTTATCTGGACCACTCCTAGATTGCTCTCATAGTTTCCTAACTAGTATCCCTGCTTTCATTTCTTTTTCCTGCAATTCATTGTCACCAAATTAATCTTCATAGGACACATTCCTCATTCTCATCAAGATAATAAGCAGTTTGATTCCTTGTTAAATTAAGATCCTATCACATAAGTGGCCATATCTGGTTCTATATTATTTATACAGCTTGATGTCCTACTGCTCTCCTGGCCAATGAAGACTTTACTATTCTTCACCACACTCATCTTTGTTTTCATGCTCTTATCCAAGCCTGGAAACCTCTCTCTTCTTCTTTCAAGACTGATTTCAAATCCCGCCTTTTCCCTGATGCCTTCCTTGGGAACTCTGGCCTACCAAGAGCATTCTCATTCCCACATGCCCACAACAGCTCTCAATGGCATCATACCTATTAGCCGTGGCTCCAGCAGTGATGGGTCAGTGATCCTGCTTCCCTTGTCTTTCCAACACTGCTGAGATGAGATGTCTGAGGCCAGGAACAAAATTATCCTTGTGTGCTTGGCCTTGCTCACCATCCTCTTCCCCCAAACTCTAACTTTCACAGAGTGTGGGCCTCCAAAGGACACAACAAAACAATACCTGTATAATTGATTCCTGAGCTGTGGTCTGGCCAGGTCCTTGGGCAGTGAGATCTACATGGCTTTGGAGTAACCCTGGGGCTTTTTGCTGACTTTGGGCTGGGCTGAGTCTTTGTGTTTAGAGATAAGATAATAACCTCGATGAGAGACCTGCTGTATGTCCCTGAGGCTTTGTGTCTGGCTTGTGTGATATCTGCCTTTTATAACATGCAATGAGAGAATGCCAGGAAATGACTGTTAGTATTTCATGACAATCAGAATGTCTACCAAGCCATCATACTATTTCTCCAGCAAACATTTCAGAAAGAGCTGGGCAAGCAAGGACTGATTAACATGTATTAGAGCCTGTGATAGTTAATTTTGTGTGTCAGTTTGACTGGGACATGGGACTGGGACATGGGGTACCCAGAATAAACATTATTTCTGGTGTCTGTGAGGGTGTTTCTGGATGAGGTTAGCATTTGAACTGGTGGACTGAGTAAAGCAGATTGCCCTTTCCGATGTAGGTGGGTATTAGTCAAGCCACTGATGACTTGAATAGAACAACAAGAACAAGGAAGAGGGAATTCACTCTCTCTGCCTGACTACTTGAGCTGAGCTATTAGTCTTTTCCTGCTGTTGACTATGACTTACACCATCAGGCCTCTGATTCCTAGAACTACACCACTAGCTTTCCTGGGTCTCCAGCTTGCAGGCAGCAGATATGGAAGTTAGCCTCCATAATTGTATGAGCCAATTCTTTATAATAAATCATACATATGATATATCCTGTTTGTTCTGTTTCTCCGGAGAACCCTGAATAATACAGAGACCTTTAATATAGCTTCTTAGTGAATGCTCAGGGCAGGTTTTCCATGGAGACTTCATGCCAGAAAAATCATGCGGATTAGAAACTCATGTGGATTAGGTGTCCAGTTTGACTAATTGTAGTTGTTGCAAAAATATCCACAATAATTTTTCCCTTTCTTTTATCTATGCCCCTTGATAGTACCCTTTCAACACTGACTCTGAGTTTGGCTTTATAATTTGCTTTAGCCAATGAGACAGGAACAAACACGTCACGGGCAGAGACTTGAAGAATACTTGACTATCAGTACTCACTCTCTGGCTGCTCTTGAAATCCTGAGCTACCCTGTGAACAATACCCTGAGCTAGCATGCTGGATTATGACACACATGTGGCCTCATATCTCCCTTTCTCCAGTCAATAGTCCGCCAACCCCAGAGTAGAGCTCCCCAGCTGACCAGCAGTGGATCACAGAAGCACCTGTGGGTCCAGATGAGAGCAGAAGAAAGAAGGACATACAGAAATGAACTAAATAGAGAGTTATTTAATTAAACCTTAAGTTTTTGGGTCATTTGATACACAGCAATAGATAACTGATACACTGGTGTAGGCTATTTAACTTCTTAAACTTAATGGAAATTTAGAGAACATTAAATATCTGGTCTCCAGTCTTGGAAGATATTTAAGCAGGAGCATCATGGTAGCCTCAAGAGAATGGAAAAACAAAGAAGCCTTGTCAGTCTTGAGAAATAAGAAAATGTGTTCAGTTTTCATCCTTTTGGGTTGGTGTGCGTAGGGTTGGAGTCGAGACCCCTAGAGAGGTGTTAGGCTGGAGTTGGAGATCTGTGTGTAAGGGACAGCTGAAGTTGTGGGATAGGACCAGAATGAAGAGAAATTAAAAAGGCCAGGATTGTACTGTGGGAACTCAGACTGAGAACTGTAAGAAGGAGTGAGTGGTCGGCAAAGCTGATTACTAGAAAGGGTGAGCATGACAATAATAATGACTAGTAAGTGCAATTTATAATTTACAGAATTCACTTACATACATCTCATTTCAATTCAGTGGGATAAAGAGGGTTGGGGTCATTATTATGCCCATTTTGTAGATGACAAAACAGGCACAGAGCCATTACGTGCCTTACAAATATCACCTATTGTATATGGTGTACACGGCGATTCCCAGATGTCTTAAAATCTATGCTGTTTTCACCTACTAGAGGCCACTGGTACTGTAGTTAAATCTGTCAATGTGGAAAGTCATCAACGACCTTTAAAGAAATGGTTTCAGGAGAGCTGGGGTGGGGAGGATTGTAGCTGGAGGGGAGCGATATCTCATGGTGAGAATATACGAGGATATGGGAGATGAGGAACAGAACTCTGTTGAAAGGCAGGAGAATGACTTGATAGGAACTTGAGGGATGCCAGGTTTGAAAGGAGGGTGGGGTGACAAGATTGTAGATGGAATGGAAGGAGTCAGTGGAGAGGGAGAAGAAGAGGATGAAGCAAGACAGAAAATAAAAAATAGGGAAAATAAAAATGATGAAGATAAATAAGAGAAAAAAGTGAAATGAGAAATGTTTTTAAAAAGCAATTCCTGAAGGAGTAGATGCCACTATCTAGAGAACAGGCAAAAAAAAGGGCTTTGACTTAGGAGGAGCTGAGAGACTGGTAGGAAGGAGATGACAGGGAGAGATTTTGAGGTGGCGAAGAAGGAAGATGAGTCAGTTCACACCAGAATCTTCAAATCCTGAGATAATTTTCACTCCAGGAAGAGCAGTTTGCCTTCTTAGGAAGCACCTGACATGGATCTGCCTTTATAATGAGACAACGGAAAGATTTCTGGAATTGCCTTTGTAAAGCATGTTGTCGTTCCCGGGCAGAAATATTTAATTCTATGATGGAAAGAAATTTCTTGGGATAAGGACCCTGCATGACTACTACGTGTGTGTGTGTGTGTGTGTGTGTGTGTCACAAGAAAGGAGTTCTGGGACCTGGGAGACTGGGGTCATGGGGTAAGGGCACTAACATACAGTGGTTATTCACTGCTCTGCCTTGAATCCAGTGTCGGCCTAAGAGGTGGAGCAGATGCCCTCCTACATGGAGGAGATCCTAACTAAAGAGCACCTTCCTACCCAGGTCTTGGAAATTTACCATCAGGACTTCATTCCAACGACTCAAGGCTTCTAACTTCTGCTTCAAGACAGATGTTTCTGGAAGGAATCACACTACCCTTAGGGTTTGTTAGACTTTTCCTGAGAGCAAGTATTGTTACTTGATGAGGATGAGGACAGATGGGGGAGAACTTGCCTCTGGATGCAAATAGAATATAGAAAGATAACAGAAATCTCCCAAGCCTACTACACTCCTCACACGCTACTGCGAGAGGTTCCATGGATGCTCCTAAATCTCCCACCTTAATCCTTATCACCATCCTAAATCGCTCACCTGCTGTCTCAAGATGCCTCTGCAAGATGCCTAGTACATCATCAGTGCTCTAAAGTACATGGATGAATGAATGGCTTCCCAACTGGTCTCTGCTGCCAAGTTGGGCCTCCTGCAATCCATTCATCACTGTGCTGGCATCCTAGTGAACTTCTAAAGCCCAGGTTTGGTCTATACAGAGTTCTTCATGACTCTTTGTTACCTACAGGATCAAATTCAAATAACTTAGCTTGGAATACAAGGTCTTTAATGTAAGGTCCTTCATGTTGGCCCATACAAGGTCCAACTCCTTCAGAGTTTCCCCTTCCCCATCTGGCAGCCCACACAAAACCCCATATGTGCAGATACATATTGGCCCACCCCCTCTACACTCACTACAGTCATATTGAACTTCTAGATCTATAAACACCTGAGATGTTTTAAACTGTACCTTGCCTGAGTTGTTTCTTCCTGGAACACTACCTACTTCATTCTGTGTCCTCCTAGTAAACATCTTAGATTGATCCTTTCAGGGTCAATTTAAATGACACCTCCCCAATGAAGCCTTCCATGAGCTCCTTGATCAAGGTACGAATCTCCCCTATGTGCCTTCCTTGTATCTATCTCTGCTGCTATAGCAGCTGGCACAAATGAATGGCATTTATTTGTGAACATGACTAGATGATAATGTCCCTAGCATGCAGGACCATTTATACATTATTTCTTCATACCCAGGCATCTATTATGTTCTTTTTTTTTTTTTTTTTTTTTTTTTTATGTCAGAGTCTCCCTCACCCAGGCTGGAATGCAGAGGTGCAATCTCGGCTTACTGCAACCTCCACCTCCCGGGTTCAAGCAATTCTCCCATCTCAGCCTCCTGAGTCACTGGGACTACAGGCGCCTGCCACCATGCCTGGCTAAATTTTACTTTTAATTTTTTTAGTAGAGACAGAGTTTCACCATGTTGGCCAGGCTAGTCTCGAACTCCTGGCCTCAAGTGATCCACCTGCCTTGGTCTCCCAAAATGTTAGGATTACAGGTGTGAGCCACTATACCTGGTCATGTATTATGTTTTTAATAAATGTTTAATTGAGACTTTAGGCAGTGACTGCTTAAGGACAAGGGAAATTTATCTTTTCTCTTTTCCCAAGAATTGTCCTGGATATAGCATTAGCTCAGTTACTTTCTTTGTAAAGCAAGAACATAATTAAAATTATGAATCTTTTTTTTTAGATTGCTTAGTTAAACATCTGGCCCCAGAGTGAAACCCTACAAAGGGGCATCTACTTCTGTTCTGCCCCCAGGGAATGCCCTAAACCTCATGTCCAGTGCCTGAGAAGATGCAGCAGGTACATGTGTTCTCCCTCCCCAGGCGCCCTGGGGCAGGAGGCAGCCTCTTTGCTCTCATGAACATGCTCTGATATTTATTTGCATCTGGCTTTTCAGAGGCAGGCAAATGAAGCCCACTGGAAGGATGCACGGCGACTGTGAAGATCCTGCCCATGACATCATTTCTGCTTCCCCTTGTCTTGTAGGCTTCTGCTTGCTATTTGCCAGAGTTGTTTCCAGGTACGCTGCCCTGTGATTTAAGTTCAGCCTGTTATCTGGTCCACAATCTAGTGAGTTTATGGACAAAACTATTTTCTAAAGTTGCACAGCAAAGTGTTCCTAGAATGGGACTTCTGTCTTTGAAGAGGGTGATAAGTTTTCCATTCTCCTCTAGGATCCCTGAGAAGCCAGTAGGTTGGCTTCCATGTGACCTACATGCCGTAGTGCCTCTTTAGGAAGGAGTCCTCACTCTGCGCTTTATTCAGAGACAGAGTCAGCTTTTCAAGTGGGAAGTTGAGGCAAAATAAATTGCACTGGGGTAGATAAATGTCAGCAGCCACTGCCTTCATCGTTGGAAGATCACATTCTGAATTCTCTTCCCCCGGGAAGCTTACTCCTTCTTATATCTGGGAGATGAAGTTACCAAAGGGAGCAGCTTCCTAGTTAACTAATCAAACCATGTGCCAAGAGCCAAAGCCACTGCTTCCTGGATGATTTCTGCAAAACCCAGTTCTTTCATCCTGGTCTAGTACAGGCTTGTGCTTCAGTGAGCAGCAAGTGCCCTTCCCGTTGGTGTGGGTTCACATTATCAAGGGCCAAATTTTAAAGACCAGGCAAGGTCTGGATCTTGAAACCTGCTGAGGCAACTGAGTCAAGGCCGGAAACATGGGATTAAGGCACAAACAACATTTTGGTTTTGGTTTTATGTACTGTCAATTATTATAGAGGATTTGTGACTCAGTGATATCCTCTTATTAAGTGAATGTACCTATTCCACTGTTGGTTAATAAGCCACAGACATCTGGCAGAAACAAGGATTTATTTGAAATATTTCTTCGCAGGAAAAATAACACCCTCTAGCACACCGAAAGAGTTTGGGGAAGTATTCTTAGAAGCCAGCCTAAGCGATGGAAAGCATTGTTCTGAGAGAAATTTAACTGCATTGCAGTTCCCAGATATTTAATACTTTAAAGAGGAAGTTCTAAAATTTAATAGTTGATTTTATTATTACTCTTTGGATGTAATTAACTAGGGATGCACTTTAAACTGCTTTATTCTGGCTATTGAAATGGATTTTATGGTTTACACTGGGGGGGAAAAAAAATTCTGTCAGACTATAGGCCTCTCCCTTGGTGTAGATTATTAGAGTCTTTTTAGAGACAAGCAAGCAATTTTGCTGTCACTGGTCTTGTTCAAATAGAGTATGTTTATCTATGCAATACTCTTGGGAAAGGGTGTCAAAAAAGGATCACCAGTTAGCAGCTGACATAGCTCCTGCATACACATCGAAAAAGCCCCTCAAATAGCAAATGAACACATATATTTCATTTTTTATGTGGCTGATAAAATGTTATATCATTAAGTCAAAAGAACATATTTGTCCCATCTAAGTTGACTTTCCAACTAGCTCTCACTTCTAATACAAATGAGGGCCTTGCAGCTCAACAGCGGACGCTCTGCGGAAACCAAACGGCCGTTCAGGACTTGAGGGAAAGCAGGTCTTTAAACATTGAGCACCAGTTCTTTAACGGGCTGTCGGCATATCCCTGATCAGTTCTCAGCTATTTAAATACCAGTGGGCTACAGAGAAACCAAGCCTTCCTGGATGTTTAGTTTAACTTGTGTATTGTTTCATTTCAAATACCGAATTCTCATCTAATTACTCTATGAAATCAAAGTGTCCCTTCACTTATGTATTCAACAAATAAATATTGAACAACAAACAACAAATATATAGCAGGCACCATTGTGGGCTCTTGAAAAAGGGTAGACGAAACAAACAAGGCACCTACCATTAAGGAACTTACAATTTGGTGAGGATGTTAAACAAACCAGCATGCGGAAAATCCAATCACAAATCAGAAATGCTATGAAGAAAGAGGTTATGTATTGGAGTCAGAGAGAACTAAGACCTCAGCTTTTTATTTTCTTTTTTTGAGACAGAGTTTCGCTCTTGTTGCCCAGGCTGGAGTGCAATGGCATGATCTCAGCTCACTGCAACCTCTGCCTCCCAAGTTCAAGCGATTCTCCTGCCTCAGCCTCCTGAGCTGGGATTACAGGCATGGGCCACTAGGCCCAGCTAATTTTGTATTTTTAGTAGAGAGGGGGTTTCACCCTGTTCGCCAGGCTGGTCTCTAACTCCTAACCTCAGGTGATCCACTCGCCTTGGCCTCCCGAAGTGCTGGGATTACAGGCATGAGCCACCACGCCCCACCAGCTTTTTCATCTATAAAATGTAAGTGGTGATACCTACTTTAGAGTTTGAGAACTGAATGAAACTAGAGACTGCAGATAAGTTTCATACTGCATTGCTCAATTTGAGGTTAGATATAATTGGATGCATGGGGAGGATAAATGGCATATTTGTTATGACTTTAAAATTTGGTAAGAGTACCCCAGGACAGAAGTTCAGTCTTCATATTTTGACTGTGGGAACACGAAACCATATCAGTCTGTGAGGGTGTTTCTGGAAGAGCATAGCATTTGAATCAGCAGACTGAGTGAAGATCAGCTTCATCAATTTGGGTGGGCATCAGCCAATCTGTTGAGGGCCAAGTAGAGCAAAAAGGCAGAGTAAGGGCAAGTTCCATCTCTCTGACCTGGAGCATCCAGCCATCTTCTCCTGTTCTCAGACATTGGTGGTCCTGGTGTTTTGGCTTTCAGACTCAGACCAGGCCTTCACCATAGGCTCCCCTGGTTCTCGGGCCTTTGGACTTGGACTTTAGGCTTCAGATGGAATGACTGAATAATTACACCCCCAACTTTCCTGGGTCTCTGGCTTTCAGAGAGCACATCATGGGAACTTCTCAGCCTCCATAATCACATGAGCTGACTCCCATAATCTCTCTCTCTCCATATATACGTACATACTCTAGTGCCTGTGTGTGTGTGTCTGTGTGTGTTTCCTTTTGGCTCTGTTTCTCTGGAGAATGCTAACTAAGGCTAGAGATTTGTTCACCATTTACTATGTGTCCAAATTTCATTTAATTTAATCATCAAACAGCGCTGTGAGGTGGGTATTATCATTTGCATTTTTTAAAGACGAAGACACAGAAGCTCAAAGAGGTTAAGCAGCTTGCCCAGGGTTAAAAAGTCGAAAAGTCACCTAGACAGAATTCGTGCTTATCTCAATTATGTTAAGCATTAATCGGATGCCAGCTATGTTTCAGACCTGTGCTGGGCTAGGTGGTGATGATGTACCATTGAAGGAGACAGACGTGGAGGAAGCAGACAGTTAAATAAGTAATTTGAAGTGTGATGCTGCTGTGAGAGGGAGACACAGACGGCAGTAGGAGCATGTGACAAGGGGACCTATTGCTGGAGGCTCCTGTGCAGAACAGCACTGAAATCCAAAGGGTGAGGTAGGCAAAAGGGTCTTGGAAGGATGTAGTCACAGGCTGGGGGAGAGGGCGGCCTAGGTGAATGGAACAGCACGTACAGAAGACCTAAGGCACAAAAGAACATGGTGTATCTTCATCAGAAGAACTGCAAAAGGGTAATTGTATGTGGAGTTTCAAGACCAAGAGGGACTCACACATCCTCACATCCTGGATGTGACAAAGGAGAGGGTGATGGAGAAAGGAAGGGACCAAGTCACATTGGGCTTGGAAGGTTTTGTTAGGGTTTGGACTTTATCTTAATCCCCAACAAGAAGTCATTAGAGGAATTTAAACTGGGAAGTAATTTAATTATATTTAAATACTTTTAAAGATTATGCTGACTACTTGTATAGAATGGAGTGGGAAGGGGTACACCTAAGAAAACATGAAGACTAAGTATCAGGCTATTGCAATAGTCCAGGTAAAAAATAATGGTAGTTTGGACCAGGGTGGTGGTGGAAAAGGTGGAAGTGAACACATTCTAGGGATATTTAGCAGGTAAACCTATGGATGGAGTCATTTGGAATGCTTTCAATTGTAAGTAGTAGAAACTGACTTGAAAGTACTGACTTACTGACTTATATAAATGCAATATGTAGAGATGAGGCTGGGTTTAGGCAAAGCTCAGTGAAGTCTCGAGAGGACTGCTTTCTGTTTGGCTCTCTATTTTACCTTCTGCCGTACATGTTTTATCTTAAAGGGACTTCCCCTATGCTCCCAAGGTAGCTGCCAGTGGCTCCAAGGCTACATGTTTCTTTCTTTTCACCCGGTTTGAAAAGAAGCATCTTTGTTCCAGCATTCCCAGCAAAAGTCTTAAGTCTCACTCTTACTGTACCAATTTAACTCTCATGCACATTTCTGAGCAAGTTATTGAAGCTAGAAAGATGGAATGCTCTGACTGAGTCATGAGCTCTGCTCCTAGAACTGTGGGATCCGCTTTTCTGAAACCACGTGGTTCCTCAGATGGAAACGGAGAGGGTTGAGAAGGCAGAGGGAGGAATGCATGCTGGAAATGAGTAAGGGTCTTTTCTCTTAATGGATTGAATGTCCAAGTTTAGGGAAAAGAAGGTCAAGGATGACCCTCTTCTGGTCGTATCTCTCACTGAGGAGGGAAGCGAGAGAACCAGGTCCGTGAAGGAAGATAATGAATTCAGTTGTGTTTGCAGAGCTGGAGAAACATCCAGGGGGGAGATGTCAACCAGGCAGTTGCATGGGTTAGCTGGAATCTCAGAACGGAGGTCCTGGCTGAAGAGAGATTTGTGTCTTGTTGACTTGCCTGATCCCAAAACTTGTGCATATTTTACATTATTCTTAAGGACTGACCAGCAAAAAGATGAGACTACCTTCATGATGGTGGAGATTTGGCATTGTTGTGAAGAATTTCCAAGGTAGTAGCTCCAAACGGATTGCAGTCTGGTCAATTGCCACAGCAAGTCTCGGTGGCTGAGGGACATTTACTCATACAACTGCCATATATCTCACTTATATATTCTTTTAATGCTCACAATTATTACTTTCCCCATTTTATAGAAGAGAAAACTGAGTCATAAAAAGGTTACACCTGAGGTCACAGAGCTTGAAGAGTAGCACTGGGATTTGAACCAAGAAAGTCTGACTCTGGAGTCCATCTTCTTAATTTGTACACATACTATTCCGCTCAGGAGGGAAATGGCTAAGACGTGCATCAGTCAATCAGATGTTCTTAAACACAAAGCCAAATGGTTGCTCTCATCTATTGGTAGTTCCTGCTGGGATGCTGGTCTCTGGGGTCTGAATTACCTTTGAGGGGCACAGCCCTAGAGGTGAGCGTTCCTGTTTACAGTGATCATCTGGACCCCAGCATGGCAAGCTGGGGAAGAACACTTCAAGGTCCAAGGTATGAAACCACTGAGCAAACCAGAGGATACAAGTAACCACGAACGGGGTTTGTGATAGAGGATTCTGGGCCTCTGGAACCTTCTTTGCCCCATTCTTGCCAATGCTTCATCCTTTCTAAACAATTTTTTACAGCATGACAGAACCAGGGAAGGTGAAATGAGGTATATGGCGCTCTTTTTCCTTAAAACAGAAATGATAGCTCTGTCCTGTCATTTTGTATTGTCTGTGCCTCTTGTTACCATTAGTATGGATAATTAAGAGCTGACGATAACCCTCTTGTTTGTTAAATTACTTTTTTTCATCCACTGACGTATAATATCCCTAACATTTTTTCCTTTTAATGAATGATATAAACAAGCAGGAGGAAAAAATAACACTCATAGCAAGCAATCCTGTGAACTCCCTACATTATTTAGTGAGAAGATTATTTTTTTCCCCTGAATCAGATGTTGATCCTAATGGTCAAAATAATCCTTGGTACTTTCTCTAAGCTTGCTCATTATCATTCAATATGTTCAACAGAATTATTAAATTTAAAATAATATGGTGCACCTGGTTGAGATGACGGTGAGAGATTTGGCTTCCTGTCTCTTCGTTAAGGATGAATTCAACCCAAGGGTGTACTATGAACTTGGCGAATAGCATTATAATAGTGAGAGAATATTGCCTATTGGGTAGCAGGAGTTGATGATTAAATTTAAGTGTGTACTGTCCACATAAAACAAATAATGCACTTTTTTCAAACTTTTACTGTGAACATTCATCACTGGTGCTGAAGATGCACAGTTGCTAATTACTGTGTTTTTAACTTGTAACATACTGTAAATTTTGTATAATACTACTGTGACCTTATACAGAATAGAAAAGATGACAGGAGGCCTATAATTATTGTATGGGGAAGAAATGCCTATAATTATCTACTATTTTTAGGAATAGCGTTCGTGGTCTCTTAATTTACATAAGCTTTAGACATTCACACATTTTCTGTCTTTGCTTGTGGATGATAAATTTTGCTCAAATAAAATCAGAAGACATACGGTTAGATGAGGAGTTAGCCAACTGGGAGCTTGCTTACAATGAACAACACAAGCTTTGGTGCCAGCTAAAAAAGGGAGCATTTATTTGGATGGAATTTGTTTAAAGCAAGATTCAAAACATTAAAAAAACACAACACCATATTACTATATTGGGGCCTGATAACGTGTGATTATTTTTTAGAGAATTGGTTAAATTATCTTGTGGAAAAGCATTAACCTAACAAAGAGAAAACCTCTAGGTTATTTATCACATGGAGGGTGATTGTGACAGCATGTTCTTATTAGAGATGAATATTTTGTGCTCATTAAGGTTACCTCTTGAGTGCCCAAAGATGCAAAACGCTTTGCAGTGAAGTACTGCGGTTCCGTTGTCCTGTGAGCACTTGCTGGTAGCTGGAGGGTTTCATTCCAAAATGAGGGGCCTCTTTAAAAGATCCAGCCCTGGTGGAGCCTGTGTCAGAGCCACTGGGCAAAGGGAAGGGACTGGGAGGGTTTCAAGTTCAACACTCTAGGGATATACCTGCAAGAATTGAGAGTGATATCAAGAACCCTCTGGTTTCCTAGTGTGGGGCAGCAGGTAGGAGGACAAGGATACACTTGGTCCCTGAGGATCTACGAGTGAGCCCCACTTGAGGGGAAATCAATCCGTATGATTCTAAACTCAAACTGTAGGCAAACCCAAACTCAATGTCCTTACTTTACGGGAGATTTTTCACTGTAAAAATAATAAAAGAATGACTTCTTCCCAAGTAGAAGTTTTCTTGAAGCATGTAACGTAAGATTGTTTTTGTTTGCTTGTTTTAGAAAATGACTACAGCTTTACAAGCTTACTGGAAATTGCAAATATGCACTTGCTTATTTATTTATGAGACAGGGTCTCTCTCTGTTGTCCAGGCCAGAGTGCAGTGGTGCAATCACAGCTCACTGCAGCCTCGACCTCCTAGGCTCAAGCAATCCTTCCTGCCTCAGCCTCCCATGTAGTTGGGACCATAGGTGCATGCCACTACACCTGCCTAATTTTTAAATTTCTTTTTTGTAGAGACAGAATCTCACTTTGTTGATCAGGCTAGTCTTAAATTCCTGGGCACAAGTGATTCACCCGCCTCTGCCTCCCAAAGTGCTAGGATTACAGGTGTGACCACCATGCAGGGGCTACAATTGTAATTTAAAAGATTGCATACAACTGTTTAAAAATAGCCTAAGAAACAAGCCTGGGCACAAAACCTCATCTCTATAATACACACAAAAATTAGCTGGGTGTGGTAGCGTGTACCTGGAGTCCTAGCTACTGAGGGCAGAGGGTGCTGAGGTGGAAGGATTGCTTGAGCCTGGGAAGTGGAGGTTGCAGTGAGCTGAGATGGCGCCACTGCACTCCAGCCTGGGTGACAGAGTGAGACCCTGTCTCAAAAACAAACAAACAAACAAACAAACAAGAAACAAAACAAATATATCCTAAGAAGATATAGCTTCCTTCAAACTCCTCTTCCCTTTGCCAACATTTTAAAATCTAAGGCATGGCAAGAAGCGAGTTTAAAGTTTTGGCTGATTGAGGCACAGCCAATTTTGGTTAATTGGGGTTTTAAGGGGTCAGGTAAGAGATAATTTTGCAAGGTCAGGAATCAACAAGATGTGTAGATATGCATCATGTCCAAGGTCTCAGCGTGTGTATGTACCTTACATTTGGTTTGTTGAATCAGGATTCGAAGAGGGTTTACCTATTGCATTAGGAGGTATATCCGTTTCTTTTTCTTTTCCCTGTAGATGGAGTCTTGCTCTGTCATCTAGGCTGGAGTGCTGTGGCACAATCTTGGCTCACGGCAACCTCCGCCTCCCAGGTCAAAGCAATTCTCTTGCCTCAGCCTCCCAAGTAGCTGGGATTACAGGTGTCTGCCATCACATCCAGCTAACTTTTGTATTTTTAGTAGAGATAAAGTTTCACCATGTTGGCAAGGGTGGTTTGAACCCCTGACCTCGTGATCTGCCTGCTTTGGCCTCCCAAAGTGCTGGGATTACAGGCGTGAGCCCCTGTGCTTAGCTAATTTTTTGAATTTTTATTTTTAGTAGAGACGGGGTTTCACCATGTTGGCTAGGTTGCTCTCGAACCCCTGACCTCGTGATCCACCCGCCTCAGCCTCCCAAAGTGTTTGGGTTACAGGCGTGAGCCCTGCGCCTGGCCTGGAGGTGTATCTCTAGAGTCTATTAATCTATAGGCTCCTCTTCCCATTTTTTTTCCCCTTGTAATTTATTTGCTATAGAAACATATTCATTTGTTCTGTAGAGTGTCCTGCATACTGGATATATTATTTACTGTATCCTTGTGGTATCATTGAACAGATTTCTCTGTCACCTGTATTTCCTGTGGCCTGATAATCTTGATTAAGTTCAGATTTGGATTTTTGGCAAGCCTGCTTTATAGGTGGTATTGAATATTTTTGTCAGGAGGCACATGACGTCTGTCTCTGTTTTTTGTGTGTCTTCTTCGTGATGTTAGCAACAGTTGACTATCATAGCCTAAATCCATTATTTTTTTGAGAATTGCAAAATGGTGATAATTCTATCATCTCATTCACATTTTTTAGCTAGACTACTTGGATGGTAAGAAACTTTCCTTCATCAACTATTTGGTTACCTAGGATATGACTGGTTTGACTAAAGCATCATTTGTAAGTGTCTCCTCTTTTTGTGGTAAAATACTTTGAATTTTGAAGATAAAGACATCTTCATGGGTTTTCAGTGAGATGCTGGCGTGTAGAGACAAGCTCAGAATGTAGAGATCAGCTTAGAGATATTGAAGTGTAGAGATCAGCTCAGCCCCCTTCAAACTTTATTCATCATCTGCTCTTCTGAAATGGCAATGATAGGGCCAGGTGCAGTGGCTCATGCCTATAATCCCAGAACTTTGGGAGGCTGAGGTAGGCGGATCGAGGTCGGAAGTTCAAGACCAGCCTGGCCAACATGGTGAAATCCCATCTCTACTAAAAATACAAAAATTAGCCGAGTATGGTGGCACACGCCTGTAATCCCAGCTACTCGGGAGGCTGAGGTGGGAGAATTGCTTGAACCCAGGAGACGGAGGTTGCAGAGACCCTAGATTGTGCCACTGCACTCCAGCCTAGGTGACAAAGTGAGACTCTGTCTCAAAAGATAAAATAAAATAAAATAAAAAGAAATGAAATAGCAATGATTGCTCTTTTGACCTATGTTAGAGTTGCTTTCATACCTGCCTTATCCCCTCTATTGGATGTAAGCAACTTGAGGACAAGTTCTATGTTTGCTTCTTTATTTTGTAAATATTTTACACTCAACACAGTACTTGACACATTGTAAGACTTCCGTAAATATATATCATTTGGAAGAATGAATAACTGAGTGACGAAGCCTTGGGGGAGAATGCCATTCTCTTAGGGTGATCATCACCAGTGTGGACTGGTAGAAAGTACATTAATCTGGGACTCAGCTGAACTTGAGCTTGAATCAAAGTCTTTTACTTTTTGTTCTTGATCAAAATGCCCCAATTTCTGATCTATAAAACAGCGCCTGTCCTAGTGCTCTCACAAGGTTCTTATCAGGATCCAGCAATCCAGCAGGGAGCTGTGGTTTGAGGGTAAGGACTTGGCAGCTGAACAGAGAGCAGTGTGATGGGTGCCCACTATTTACCCTGTCTGAGCCTGTTATCTATAAAATGAGAATAGCAATAGCTTCCTCCACAGGTTGAGGTAAGAATTAATGCATGTTTACCGGGAGTGGTGGCTCACGCCTATAATCCCAGCACTTTGGGAGGTTGAGGAGGGTAGATGGCTTGAGGTCAAGAGTTTGAGACCAGCCTGGCCAATATGGCGAAACTCGATCACTACTAAAAATAGAAAACTTAGCCAGGTGTGGTGGTACATGCCTGTAATTCCAGCTACTCAGGAGGCTGAGGCAGGAGAATCTCTTGAACCCGGGAGGCGGAAGTTGCAGTGAACAGAGATCTCGCCACTGCACTCCATCCTGGGAGACAGAAGGAAACTCCATCTCAAAAAAAAAAAAAAAAAAAGAATTAACATATGTTAAGTAAATCTTCAAGAAAAGGTTATTTTTATGTGAAAGTACTTTGTTAAATTAGAAGTGCTATGCAAATTTATTATTAAAAGCAATGTTTCCCATGAACTCTATCTTCTTGGTGTTTGAAATTGGCTTCTGCTTGAAAGTGCCTTAGAAGTGATTAAAAAGATGAGACTGTTGGTTTAGTGCTCACCAACTGAGGATCATCACTGTCAGGATGCCTTTCTGGTTTGACTTGACTCCTCTGGCCCTGGCGCTGGCTGAGTGCTAGCTGGGGGGAGAGGCCCTGGATGAAGATGTCCTGGCAGCAGGAACATTAACACTCACTCTTGAGCCAGGAGGTAGGCGTTAATGTCTGTAGCTGGATTTCTAGCTGCGGAGATATTTAACACCCTCCTAGGATCCAGCAGCCAGGCACCTTCTCTTTAAACCTAATTTGGCAAGTGAAAGAGAGAAAGAGTATTTCCAGTTGAGCAGTTGAGAAAGTACATAAAGCTCTGTGCCATGCAGACAGAAGCCAGTTATTGGAGGCTGAACACTGCATGGAGAAGGAGTCTTCTTCAATTGCATTGTCTAGAGAGTTACTCTGGTGGGACTTTCTTAAGAGACCTCACTCAGTATGGGCCAGTGGGGCATGTTGGAAAACTAGTGGCTGTAGGACAATGTAAGGATGTATGAGGTTCAGAACAGGTTGGAAATCCACGTCTGAATGCAGCTTGAAATACAATACTGTGACTGGCATGGTTGCCTGAATGGTTTTGTTCCCAGGAGGACTAGGAGTTCCTTGGCATGGGTTGTTGGGAGAAGGTTAAATGGGGGGAACTTGGAGGAACCAGTCCCTCTGTAGAAAGAACAGGGAGTAAAGTGCCTCACCCAAGTTGCCCCTTGAAGCTGAGCCCAACCAGCTTGAGGTCAGTTTGGAGGATGCTATGGGTATCCTAGCTACCAAGTTCATGGTAGAAGTCAGGTCACTCCAAGGACGAACAAAATCTCCTCTTTTGTCAGGGTTTGACTGACGGCAATGGTGAATTTTGACTTAGACTGAGCTTGAAATGTGCTTGTTTTCTCTCCAAAGCTGAGGCCCATTTGCACAACAAGCAAAAAGACAAGGTAAACAACTTCTGTTTAGACTTTCCAAGGTCTGTTTCTCTAGATGACATCTCAAGAACCCTATGACATCACCTCACCTGGGAGTGAACTCAAACACTGGGGATCCTTTCAACATCCAAAAAGGGTCACTTCTTTGAAATGTTGTGACTCCCTAGGACGACTTTCTCATTTAAATTACATAGATATCAGAGGAGCCCAGGCCAGGAGGTGAAGCAGAGGAAACTCACACTCTTTGACTACAAAAGCAAATGCATATTTTTGATGAGCCTGCACTGGCTGCCTTTGCAAGCTTAAAATGATGTTTTCTTCCCCTTTTTGCCTACAAGGAAAGTTGTAAGCAGGCATAAACAAATGCCTTCATTATTTATCCTAGTCTCACCGCACTAAATCATTCTACATGGGAAATTTGCTATTTTGTTTGGCTGGCAATTGCTTAAGCTAATGGGCCATGAGAGTCTTTCTCAGGGTTGCATCTTGGGATTATTCTAGGGCAAGTGAACACTCATTAGACTGAAAGTTGTTATAAAAGTTGAAGCCATGAGATTGGGCAAGAACTTCTCCATCACCCTTACCTCTGGCACCTTGTAGCCCAGGTTCTACTGTGATTGTAGGAATAATCATCTCTCCAATGGGACTGTGGCCAAGTGTGTCAGAGAGCCCTGGATGAATGTCTCACTGGAAACCACTCTAATGGGCAGTCTTCTCTCCAAGTTTTTTCTGTTTTGCTTTGTTTCATATTTAGAATTATCCTTCCTAATGCAGAAGAAATGGTAAAGAACAGCAGGTTTTCCAAATAAAAACTCCGGTTTGGATGCTTATTAAATACTTTGTATTGTGTCATGCTGAGAAGTCATTGACTACTCTGTCTGCTTATCCTTTTCATGAAACTCCCAGAGACTAGGCTAGAGACCCCGATGGAGTGGACATCTAGCCATCTGTCCCCAAGCTGCAACATTCCTGATTCTCCTTGCTTTCATCAATGAATGGCACCACCGTTATCCTAATTCAGGAATATAGATACCTGTTCCTGAAGAGTCATCCTTTGTTATTCCTATCTGGCTAGACCTTTTCACTTCTGCTTACAGTATCATATCTCAGGGTGCATCCAGATGTGGATTTCCAACCTGTCCTGAACAACATATCAACATTGCTGTAGTATAGGCTTACAACCTCCATATGCATCTCAACTCCTCTTTCTGCCACTGCAGTGCAGTGCCTATGGCCTATAGATACCTATGTGGGCTGAGTACTCTGCTAAGTGTTTTATATGCGTCTTTTCATTTGATGCAAACAACCATACTAAGAGGTAGGCACTCTTTTATACCAGTTTCCAGGTGCTTTGCTCATAGTCACATAGCTAGAGGAACTGGGATTTGAATCAAGGTTTGGTAGACCATTTGCATTTATCACTCCAGTTCTTCACCCCTTCCTGTGTCCTTGCCTTTTGCCATGTGACTTTATAGTTCCCCTATGAAGAGGTGGAATCCATTTTCCCACCCCTTGAGTCTGAGCTCAGCCATGGGACTTACTTTGGCCAATGGGATGATAATGGATGTGATACAAACAGAAGCTTTAAAGGAATGCTTGCATATTTCTGTTTGCACTCTTGTCGTCTCCTATGACCATGAAGAAAAACATGTCCAGGCCAGCCTGTTGGAGGATGAAAGTCATTCCAGGTGTACCAGCCTTGGCTATATATGATCAGCTTACAACCAGCCAACCTTCAGACTTGTGAGATCAACCAAGACAGCAGAGCTGCTCAACTGCCTAGGCTCCAAAATCCATTACATAATAACTTTCAATTATGTCTTTCTGGTAAAATCCAACCTATCAATCAATTAATCAATCTACCAATTTTTTGATAATTCCATGCTGCCTAAAGATGAAGTACAGACTTTTGGGTTCCTGTCTGGCATGTAAAGGCCTTCACTCCAGCCTAATAACAAGTAAATATCTGAACAAGCTGAAAAATCAACAATTCCTTTTAGATCTATCAGGAAGTGAGGTCACAGGGTAAACCACTGCACTTAAAACCAGGGAAACAGATAGACAGATACAGAGAATCACAACATACTGAAGTAGAAACTCACAAGCAGAAACCTACGTAGAAACCAATGCTGGGATAGGAAACCCTGAACTGTAATTGATTATTAAAAGCTCAGTGTGGACAAATCCATGAATTAAAAACTCTACCAGGCTCCTCAGACTTTTTGTCTTACCGCCTGGAGCTCTACCATGGTCTTACAATGAACATCTTCTCATGCTTCTGGCAGGGGGATGCAGAAAAAGTGGCCATCTTGAAATATGCCAGAGCATTCTGTCCTCTTTAACAAGGCCTGCCCTCAAGAGAAACTGTTTTACCAGAGTCTAACCTATCAGGGGTTTCGACAGACTAACCAACCTTGGGAAAGGGGAAATATGCAACTCCAGTTCCCTCTATCCACCCTGTCCCATCTAAGATTGGGGGAAACTGAGAGTCATTTATGAAGTTTACAACCTAGAGACACAGGCTCATTAAAAGACTAAGACCTAATCATAGGACTATAGAATCCTTCCCCTACTAGCCACCTCTACCCAGCACCTTACCACTATATCACTAAATATCTATTTACTGCAGTTCCTCTCGTCTAGTATATTATGTCTAGATTTCAAAAATAATAACAATAATTACAAGACATATTAAAAGCAACAGAAACAACAACAACCACCCAGCCCCATCCTCCATTAAAACCCCCCCACCAAAACAACCCAACAAAACACTGTTTGAAGAGACACAGCCAGTGTCAGAACCAGACCCTCATATGACAGGATTGTTGAAATTATTAGACCACAAATTTAAAACAACTATTATTAATGCGCTAAGGGATCTGACAGAAAAAGTAGGCAATGTGCAAGAACAGATGGATATACAAAGATGGAAGTTCTAAGAAATATTTACAAAATGCTGGAGAACAAAAACACTAATAGAAATTAAGAATGTTGTTGATGGGTTTACTAGTAGACGGAATACACTGAGAAAAGAATCTCTGAGCTTGATACTTGGAGATTAAACAATACATTTCTAAATAACTAATGGGCCAAGAGAAATTTTAAAATATTTTAATGAAATAAAATGAAATTTAAAATACATAAAATGAAATGAAAATGAAAATACAACTTATTAAAATTTGTGAGATTCGGTGAAAACAGTGCTTAGAGGAAAATTTATATCATTGAATGTAGATATTAGAAAAGAAAAAAAGATCAATTGCCTGCTGATCGTGGGTTCTGTGCTTTTTACCTGGGTGATGAAATAATATGTACATCAAATACCCACCACACACAGTTTATCTACAGAACCAACCTGCACATGTATCCCTGAAATTAAAATAAAAGTTAAAAAAAGAAAAGAAGAAAGAGCTAAAATCATCTAAATATCCCTTTAAATACTAAAAAACGAAGAGCATATTTAACCTAAAATAATCAGAAGAAAAGAAATAGTAAAAACTGGAGCAGAAATCAATGAAAGTGAAAACAGGATATCAATAGAGAAAATCAACCAAATCAAAAACTGGTTGTTTGAAAAGATCAGTAGAATCAATAAGCCTGGCTAGAACAGGCTAACTAAGAAAAAAAGAGATAAGGACACAAATGACTAATATTAGAAATGAAAGAGGGGGTACATCATTACAGATCCCATCGAGATAAAAAGGAATACCATGAACAACTCTATGCCCACAAATTTGATCACTTACACGAAATAGAATAATTCCTTGAATGATACAATCTGCTAAAGCTCACATAAGAATAAATAATCTGAATAGGCCTATATCTATTAAAGAAATTAAACCAGTAATTAATAATGTACCCAAACAGAAAGCACTGGGTCTGGATGAATTCATTAGTGAATTCTACCAAACATTTGAGGAAAAATTATACCAATTCTCTACAAGCTCTTTCAGAAGATAGAAGCAGATGGAACACTTTCTAATGCATTCTATGAGGCCTGCATTATTCTACTACCAAAATCAGATAAGCACATTATGACAAGAAAACTACAGAACAGTGTCTCTCGGGAACATAGATGCAAAATCCTCAACAAAATAGTAACAAAATAGAATCCAATAATGTATGAAAGAATTGCATATGACCAAGTGAGATTTATCCCAGGTATGCAAGATTGGTTCAACATTTGAAAATCAATTAATATAATCCATCACATTGGCAAACTAAAAAATAAATATTACACAATAATGTCAATAGATGTGGAAATAGCATTTGAGAGAATCCAATACCAATTCATGATAAATTCATCAGACTAGGAATAGAGGGTAACTTCCTCAACTTAATAAAGAATATTTATTAAAAACCTACAGCTAACACCATACTTAATGGGGAGAAACTAGACGCTTTCCCACTAAGATTAGAAACAAAGCAAGGGTATCCCCCAATCATCCCTGCTTTCCAACATTGCACTGGAAGTCCTAGCTAGTGCAATAAAACAAGAAAAGAAAATTAAACACGTACAGATTGAGAAGGAAGAAATAAAGCTACCTTTGCTTGCCAATTACATGATTGTTTATGTAGAAAATCCAAAAGAATTGACAAAAAACAAACAAACAAAAAAAACCTCCCAGAACTATTAGGTTGGTGCAAAAACCACATGGCAAAAACCGCAATTACTTTTGCACTAACCTGTTAATAAACATTGCAGTAAGATGGCAGGATATGAGGTTAATACACAAAAGTCAATTGCTTTTCTATATACTGGCAGTGAAATTCTGGACTTTGAAATTAAAAACACAACGTCATTTACATTAGCACCCTCAAAATGAAATCTAACAAAATATACACAAGATCTATATAAGGAAAACTATCAAACCGATGAAAGAAATTAAATAATGAAATAAATGGAGAGATACTCCATGTTCATAAATAGAAAGACCAATATTGTCAACATGTCAGTTCTTCCCAACATGATCTATAAATTCAGTGCAAATCTAATCAATATTCTAGCAGTTTGTCAATATATAATTATTGACAAACTGACTCTACAGGAGAGGTATAAGACTCAGAGTATCCAACATAGTATTGAGAGAGAAGAACAAAGTTAGAACACTAACACTACCTGACTTCAAGACTTACCATAAAGCTACAATGTGGTATTGGTGAAGGAACAGGCAAATAAATCAATGGAACAGAATAGAGAGCCCAGAAATAGACCCATAGAAATATAGTCAACTGATCTTTGACAGCTGATCTCTGACAAAGGCAATACAATGGAGAAAAGATGGTCTTTTCAGGAACTACTGGACATCCACATGCAAAAAAATGAATCTAGACACAGACCTTACACCCTTTACAAAAATCAGCTCATAGACCCGAACAGAAAACACAAAACTATAAAACTTTTAAAATGCCATAGATTTGTTGAATATAGTTGCTTCATTGGCATCCATTTTGGGGCCTGACATAAGTTCTTTGAAACCCAGTTGCACCCCTGTCACCTTTGGCCTTATTAAAACTTCCCTTTCCTATGTGGTTATTTTCAATATAGCGCTCTTGTTCCTCATTTCATTAACCTCAAACCCAACACATTCCAGAGCTGCTGAATGTGATGTCAATACCTAATTGTCAACATCAGAATTATGTGAAAATGTCCCCCTACTTTGCATGTTTGTTTGTTTGTTTTTGAGTCAGGGTCTCACTGTATCACCCAGTCTGGAGTGCAGTGGTGTGATTATGGCTCACTGCAGCCTCAACCTCCAAGGCTCACGCAATCCTCCCACCTCAGCCTCCTGAGTAGCTGGGACCACAGGAGCACACCACCTTGCCTGTGCTAATTTTTGTATTTTTTTTTTTTGTAGAAACAGGGTTTTGCCAATGTTGCCCAGGCTGGTCAAATTCCTGAGCTCGAGCAGTCTGCCCACCTTGGCCTCCCAAAGTGCTGGGATTACAGGCATGTGCCACCACACACAGCCTGCCTATGTTTTCTTTAAAGTAGTCAATTCACAACTCCCATGGGAAAGCCTAAGGAATAGCATGGATGGACCTTAATAAGGTCATAGTTTCATAGGTCTTCTTTCTCTCTCACTCTCCACCTGATGGTTGAGCTCCCCTGCTGCCTCCAGATTTCCTGATGACCTCCAATCAGTACCCCTAATCTCTCCGGTACATGTAAGTACTAAATTTTTTCTATTTCATGCATTCTGGGTTCACTTACTCATTGTACCTGACCTGACACAAGCACCTGGACCTAACTTTCCTCCTGGTCAGCCCTCTCCTAGAGAGTGGCTATCTTGGCTTATTGCTACTCTCAAGAGAGAGACCTCAGGATCAGATTAGAAAAAAATCGCAACGTAGAAGATAACATGGGACAAAATATAGACGACTTTGGGTTTGGCAATGACTTTTTACATATAATTCCAAAGGCATGATACATGAAAGAGATAATTAATAAGCTAGACTTTATTAAAATTAAAAATGTCGGCCAGCCACGTGGCTCACGCCTGTAATCCCAGCACTTCGGGAGGCTGAGGCAGGTAGATTGCTTGAGGTCAGGAGTTCAAGAGCTTGACCAACATGCTGAATCCCATCTCTACTAAAAATACAAAAACTAGCTGGGCGTGGTGGTGGAAGCCTGTAATCCCAGCTAGTCAGGAGGCTGAGACAGGAGAATTGCTTGAACTCGGGAAGCAGAAGTTGCAGCGAGCTGAGATCATGCCACTGCACTCCAGCCCAGGCAACAGAGTGAGACTCCGCCTCAAAAAGAAAAAATACAGCCGGGCGCCGTGGCTCACGCCTGTAATCCCAGCACTTTGGCAGGCTGAGGCGGGTGGATCACGAGGTCAAGAGATCGAGACCATCCTGGTCAACATGGTGAAACCCCGTCTGTGCTAAAAATACAAAAAATTAGCTGGGCATGGTGGCGCGCGCCTGTAATCCCAGCTACTCAGGAGGCTGAGGCAGGAGAATTGCTTGAACTCAGGAGGCGGAGGTTGCAGTGAGCCGAGATCTCGCCATTGCACTCCAGCCTGGGTAACAAGAGTGAAACTCCGTCTCAAAAAAAAAAAAAAAAAAAAAAAAAAGAAAGAAAGAAAAAGAAAAAATACAAAAAACGTGTGCTCTATGAAAGACACTGTCAAGAGAATGAGAAGACAATCTACAGACTGGGAGAAAATATTTGCAAAAGACATATCTGGTAAAGGACTGTTGTTCAAATTATACAAAGAACTCTTAAAATTCAACCATGAGAAAATGAACACCTTAATTTAAAAATGGACAGAACACCTGAACAGACACCTCACCAAAGAAGATATACAGATGGGAGATAAGCAAAAGAAAAGATGCTCTGCATCACATGTCATTGCGGAAATGCAAATTTAAACCACAGTGAGAGACCACTACATGCCTGTTAGAATGGCCAAATTCCAGAACACTGACAACATCAAATGCTGACAAGGATATGGAAAAATAGGAATTCTCATTCATTGCAGATGGGGATGCAAAACGATACAACCATTTGGAAGATAGTCTTTTTTTTCCCAAAACTAAACATACTTCTACTGTATGATCCAGCCGTTGAGTTCCTTGGTGTTTACTAAAATAAATTGAAATTACCTTTATACAAAAACCTGCATGTAGATATTTATAGTAGCCTTATTCATAATTGCCAAAACACGGAAACAACTAGCTGTGCCCTCAGTAGGTGAATAAATAAACTGAGGTATATCCAGACAATGGAATATTATTCAGCATTAAAAGAAATTACTATCAAGCCATGGATTGATATGGAGGAACTTTAAATGAATATTACTAAATGAAAGAAGTCAATCTGAAAGGTTACATAATGCACAATTATAGCTATATGACGTTCTGAAAAAGGCAAAACTGTGGATACAGTATAGAGGTCAGTGGTTGCCAAGAGTTGGGAGAGAGGGAGGAATGAATAGGGGGAAGCATGGAGGGTTTTCAGGGCTGTGAAACTATTCTGTATGATATTATAATGGCGGATGCATATCCTTGTACATTTGTCCAAACCCATAGAATGTACAACATCAAGAGTGAACCCTAATGTCAACTATGGACTTTGGATGATAATGACGTATCCATGGAGGTTAATCAGTTATAACAAATGTACCACCCAGGTGTAGGATGTTGGTAATGGGGGAGGCCGGCTGTGTGTATGTGAGGTCAAAGAGCTTCTGGGAACCCTCTATGCTTTCTGCTCAATTTTGCTATGACCTTAAAACTGCTTTACAAAATATAGTTTATTTCAAAGGGGGAACAAATAAATCACTAACAACAGCAAGAAAAAGATTAAGTACAGATTCTGAGCCTTGACAGAACAGCCCTTGTAACCTTGCTTTCTCAAGGTCCCATCACAAATCTCTGCCCAAGACTAAGCAGCCTATTTAAGGTCCCCCAAATATCCCTTGTCCTTTACCAGCGTCTTCCCAGCTCACAATGCCCTCTTCCCCCACCCCTACCCCCACCCCACCACTCAACCACATTCTCCACAATTTAGTGTTGGTTCTACCCTCTCTGGGAGACCTTTTTAACTCATCCCCACTAGAAGGGATGTCTCTGGCCTCTGCACTCCCCTGAACCTGGGCCAATCCTCTGGCTTTTAGCATTGGCTACCCTGTGGAGTTAGGTAGAGTGTATGGATTTTATGGATGTGTAGTAGTTCTCTAGTGTGCAAATTCTTTCAGAACACATATTTTGCTGTATGATTTGTGCCATCGCCCTCAGATTTGCTTGTATTTAATTCAAGGATTAAATCAAAATAATCAAAACGTACATTAAAATTTAATTATTTTTTTGAGATGGAGTCTCGCTCTGTCACCCAGGCTGGAGTGCAATGGAGTGATCTTGGCAACCTCCGCCTCAGGGGTTCAAGCGATTCTCCTGCGTCAGCCTCCCGAATAGCTGTGATTACAGGCATGCGCCACCACACCCAGCTAATTTCTATATTTTTAGTGGAGACAGGGTTTCACCATATTGGCCAGGCTGATCTCGAACTCCTGAACTTGTGATCTGCCCACCTCGGCCTCCCAAAGTGCTGGCATTACAGGCATGAGCCACCGTGCCCAGCCTACATTAAAATTTCAAAGAAATAAGTGGCCACAAAGCTTCCACACTGGAAGATGCATCTCACAGTTCCTCGGTGTCATAGTGTCACTGGTGGGAATGATTCCAAAACAGCATTCAGAGTCACCTTCTGGGCTCCAAGGTGATGAGCCCCTGGGAGTTACTAATCCTGCCTTGATAGTGAAGACATCTGGCTCTTCAGGATTTTCTAAGGGGGTTTAGTCTGTAAAACCTTACACGGCTTACTACCAGAGGGGCCACCTCTCTCTGTGCTCAACTTGGGAAGAGTGAGACGAACTCATTTCCAAGACTAATGATCTGAGAGCCTTTTCCTGGGGCAGCAGGCTCTCAGATCTGGCATCTGCTCCTCTTCCCTTGGAGCTCTGCTGCAGTGATTTGCAACAAGGCACATTGGATGGTGGGGGTGGGAGAGAGCATGCAGAGGCACCCCCATTCATCTCATGCCCCCTTCCCCACCTAGCCTCAGTCACATCCATACTTACTGAGAACCATGGCTCCAACAGTTACGCCTTTAAGGTAAGGGAACACTGTTTTCTCAACTAGGCATATTCTGCTAGAAAAATCACATTCCTTTTCAATATACCTTAATTATACAAATATTTCAGGTGAAAGGTACTTTGCTCTTGACCCAAATTACCTGAGCTATGATCTCAATCTGATCATTTTATTTTAATAGTCCCGACCTTAGAATGTTCAAATCCACCTTACTCTATGGAGAAGTCCGTGTGCCCACAGAAACACCATGTTTCTTTGTCTGTCCTGGTGAGTCTGAATAATTACACAGGATTTTGATAGCGCGTGTGCCATGTGTATTTATTGTGCACACAGGTAGATACATGCATAACATACTAATTGAATTATTTTAAAAACATAAATATTTTGCCAGGTTACAGAAACACACACTAAATATCTAAATCTACAAACTGCTGACAAACAGCACCTTTCTAACAAAAGAGAGCAGTTTAATAACAGTGTTAGAAAGCTGGCAATATGTTTGTTAAAATCTTTAATTAGGGGCAGGCTTTCCCAGAGGCCTCTGAAGGCAAAAGGTGTAAATGGAGAAACTGTCCCAGCCTGCATGCGCCACGGTGGCTGTGTTCTGAGCACAGATGGGCTGGTGAGGAAACTGTGAATGGACAAATGATAACAGACTACTCTGTAATTCCAACATCAACTCATTAGCAGTCTGTCAGAGATTTTAATGCTTATACTGGTAAAAATGCAGAAATCACACGATCGTTAAGCAACAGCGCGCATGTCTCACTGAAAAGGCCATTATCCACGGATTGGCATAATGGCTATTAATAAAACAAAAATGTCGCGGGAATCACAGGCATTTGGATGCTTTGTGCTCTTGTTAGAAGATGATGATTTTGTGTGCTTTTAGGCCATCACAGGAAGCTGAGATAACAATGGCTTCATGATGGAAATCATGAATAAATAAACAACCAGGCCAGCATGGTGGAAAATGTGAAGGACATGAAGCCATGCCAGTTTCCAAAGGATGACTGGTGACGTTTCTCAGTTCTGAAAAAAACCTCTGTGTCAGCAACTTTAAACTCCCTTGGATCACAAACCCGGTTTCCAAATGATTTTAAACTTGCTAGTCAGCGGGTTCAAATACTTGCCACTGAAAATGGATTTATTTAGAATGCGTGTAGACAATGGGCTGAAACTGATGAAGAATTTAGTCTCTGAAAGGAGAAGGAGAATGAACATTTCTGAGGCATCTATTATATGCCAAGTAGTTTATATTTGGAACCTATTTGATTTTCAAACAATCCAGTGAAATACTTCCCCCATTTTGCAGGTGTAGAAGTAGCTGAGCCCCAGAGAGATTATGTGACTTCATGAAGATAGTATGGCTGGTTAAGTGGAGACAATTTTATTTGAACTCAGTTCTTTATGGTTGCAAAACTAATCTTTTTTCCACTGCCTTATACTGCCTCTCAAGTTGTCTATCATGTACACGGGGGGAGTAGCTTTTCAGGATCCTCATTACCTTATTATGGACAGGGCCCCAGAGACTCAGGGCTCAACTTACATGAAGGCATCCTTTTTTTTTCTGAAATATGGTTTTACTCTATCTCCCAGGCTAGAGTGCAGTGGTGTGATAATGGCTCTCTGTGGTCTCAACCACCCAGCCTCAAGCAATCCTCCTACCTCAGTCTCCTAAGTAGCTGGGCTGACAAAGCCATCCAATTTTAATGGCACAAATGGACACTCACTTATTTGAAGTATACACTTTAAAATTTCTTTTGGGGAGTAGTTCTGCTTCAATATTGAGAAGTGTCTGTACCTGATATAAAGAGTTAAGCTAACGATCTGTGAAATCTTGTCAAAAAATTTTCGAAAGAAAAGAGTTCATATATTATGATTCTATTTATAGAAAGCTCAAAAATAAGTCAATGCGATGAAAACAGTTAGCAATCAGGATGATGATTACCCCTGGAGAGAGCAGTGACTGCAAGCAGGCACCAGGGGACGTCTGGGATCAGGGTATTGCTCCATTTCTTTTTTCTCTTTTCTTTTTGAGATGGTGTCTTGCTCTGTCGCCCAGGCTGGAGTGCAGTGGCATGATCTCGGCTCACTGCAAGCTCTGCCTCCCAGGGGTCAAGCAATTTTCCTGCCTCAGCCTCCTGAGTAGCTGGGATTACAGGCATGTGCCACCATGCCCGGCTAATTTTGTATTTTTAGTAGAGATGGGGTTTCACTGTGTTGGCCTGGTCTTGAACTCCTGATCTTGTGATCTGCCTGCCTTGGCCTCCCAAAGTGCTGGGATTACAAGCATGAGCCACTGCGCCTGGCCTTGCTCTATTTCTTGATCTGAATGCTGGTTACACCACTGTGTTAACTTGTGAAAATTTATTGAGTTTATAAATTTAGGATTTGAATGCATTCCCTGTATGCATATGCTACTTCAATAACATTTACCAGAAAAAATGGAGGACAACTTTTTTTTCTAACATGATTAAATTGGAGTCCTGCTTGTTCAATTTTCATATTTTGTGGCCATGGGCAAAGTTATTCTTTATGTGAAGCTTGTAATTGGAAGTCTTCCTTCTGGAGTTTGGAGACTATAAGCTGGAGAATATGTCTCCCTTTGTGCATGTGGGCGAGTATGTGTACGCTTATTTAAACATGCTCATATCCTGGAAATGGAGAAATACCTATGTTCTTTTACTCTCATCTTTCAAGTTCCTGGGAATGGAATGTTAGTCAAGTGCAAATTTTATACAAGTGAGCTTGGGGACGGAACTGTCTTATTTGGTGACCTCTTCCTTGGTGGTAGCAATTTCCTGTGCAAATGGCAAGGACAGGCACCATCTCCTCTCAGGAATCAACATTTCCAGCCAACACGCTGAACTCACTCTCACCTTGTGTCTCACCCCATCCCTGCTCAGCTCTTATTGCCAGGCTCTGCTGGAAGAGCCAAAGCAGGAGGATTTCTGCATCTCACAGACACCTGAAGGGCTGATTCTGAGGGCTCTTATACAGATTCAACCTATTTACCTATGCCTCAAACATATTTCCGACCTTACGGTATATGCCTATCTTAATGACATAAACTTTGTTTTTTTATCACCAAGATAACTACAAACAAGGTAGATTGTTGAAATGCTGCACTGTGTTCACTAGGTCATGTCTGGAACTTTATCTTATGGAAATCATCGACAAGTTTGCAAAGATATTTCTCAATGTGTGGTTTGAAGACTACCAGTGTCAATATCGCCTATAGTCCTTGATGAAATGCAGATTCCTGGGTCTTATGCCTCTCTTATTGAAGACCTCAGGCTCCTGCATCTATATTTTTAAAATAATTCAGATAATTCTTAGTCACTTTTAAGCCTGCGGATCACTAATGTACAGGGATGTTATTGCAATATTATTTAAAAGAGGAACAGAAGGGAGCAGGGTCACCTAAATGTTCATCAGAAGAGGATTAGTTAAAATAATGATGATACAATGACATTCTGCAGCTGTAAATATGTAATATAGATTCATATTTGTTGTTACGGAAAAATGTTCACAATATATTGCTGGATGAAAAAGCACATGTTATCTGATAACATTTTTGTTTCTTGATATGCATTTGCGTGAGGCCAGAATATCAACAGTGCTTGTCTCTGGCTGATACTTTTACTTTTTGTTGTTTTCTCCTATATTTTCTGTTTCATTTTTCTTTTGCAGTAAGCATGTATTACTTTTATAATCCAATAACTCAATAAAGCTATTATAAAAAACAGAAAAAGAAAAATATTTGATATTTAATTTCCTAAGCAAGCACTTTCAGTGTACTATTCCAGTGAAATTTGTGGATGGTTAATTCAGAAGGTAGCAATAGCTGTCTGATCCTCTTAAGATATGAAATATCTAAAAGACATCTCTCTGTTGGTCCACGAGATCAGTCGCTATTGCCAATGGAGTAGAACCTTCTGAACACAACAGTGGCTTCATAGCTGATGTTTACATCACAGAGATTTTTTCTCATTAGAACAAGTGCCTTTTGCAGGGGATACGAATGGTGAAGAGGGCTGGGAAATGCTTCCTCCGATTTGGGGAAGTGTGTCTGGTATGTAAAGAAAGACTGTCCAACTCTTATATTTGGAAGATTTGCAGCAGTGGAAAAGAGTTCTGAAGAAAATGAAGGGTCAGTGAATTGCAGCTGTATCCTGCTTTTTATGCTTGCTTTACAATCTTTTACTTTTAAAAGTGTTTTGTTGTTCTTCTTCAGCTTCGTCTTGTAATGAAAAGACAGGGAATGAGATCCACTGAAAATTCCAGGACTTTGCCTCTCAGAACACAATCTTGAGAGTCCATTTTTCCTCATCCAATCTGTTTTAAATGTTGTGAGGAAGTACCATAATTGGTTGTGGTAAATGACACTGGAACCACATTGCTACTCACTCTGGAAATGAGATGAGCTCAGCGTGCTGCTGATCAAACGCATTTCTGCATTAAAACTATTACAGGCAGAATGCCTCAATAGGATGCTTTCCTCCTAATAGTTTTCCAGGGTTTGTGCTGAAAGGGTTCTGTCAATCAAGTCTGAAAATCAGCTGAACACTCTGACTTGGGTTAATAAAATGCAGCTGCCAGGATCTCAGCTCAGAGGCCACCGTTCCCTAGTTCCAACATTATCAAGCCTCACTAAAAATGCCTCATTATAATTGATACTCACCGATAATACACTTTTTTTAAAATGTAAACAATGTCTCCAGAAAGACTCTGCCTTACACAAAGCCTGCTAGAAGAGAGACCCCATATCAAAGACAGATAGCTAAGAGGAAGTAGTACAGGCTAAATGTATTTTCACAAGTACCCTGGGGGACAGACTTGTTGCAGATCCTGACTTTCCTGGGTGTCTTGGATAACGCACCAAGAATTGATACAGAAATAAGGATACAGCCCAGATTATATGGTTGTGAAGGAGGTCACCAATTAATGGGAAGATGAGATTCCAAATGAAAAGACTTATTTTACTAAGGAAAACATGATGTCATAATGCAGAAAGCACATGACAACTGACATGCCAGTGAGAAGAGAAAATGCCTCTGAATCGCTAAGTCACTGCCAGCTGCAGAGTCGATATCACTGCCGCTTAGTTCTTCTAAGATTCAGACTTCTGGGCCAATGGATCCTAACTCTCTTCAAGTAGAAATATTTCTCCTCTAGCTTCATGGACAGAGACACTCTCACAAAAACAACCCACATTAAAAGGACATTAGGGTCATCAAAGTGCTGAAGGGAAGCATGATGGCTTTCAAACTAATTCTACTTTCTAGAAAGTTTCCGCTGGCTGCCTCTGAGGAAGGAGAAAATGGAATCAACAAAGCCCTGGCGTGGGGGACAGTATTTCCACCCTGTGAATTCTCATCATGGTAGAACACCACTAAGGTGTACAACCAAGTAGGAAACTGAGGAAGGAACCTTGTTAACTATACTCCAGTGTTGTTTATTTGAGAGTTTCTGTTCAGAGCCAGCTGGAGTGACTTTCAAGGAAAGGAGAAGGCAGTGGTTTTTCATGGCAGGTAGAGCTATTGTTAGGAAAGCTGTAAGGAGGCCCTTTGGACACGGTCTTCTTCACACATCCAAAGGCTCCGGTGGCTGCGGGACCACATGACATTATGAGGGAACGCTTGACTCTATTACATTTGCTTCAGATTCCCTTTCAAACATTAATTGCCTGAATTTCCCTGGTCAAGTGGGAAAAAAAATAGGCATACGCACGTTTATCATGTGGTTGTTTTATTACTTTGGCTGTATTTCTTCCAGATGTGTTTCTGTTCAGGTTATATATGCTAGCACGCACTGCCCCCATGTGCAGTGAGGAGCAGACTCCTTCGCCCTTCTTAGGATGAGTTATGGTTGACACATATCGAGGATTTGTTGTGTGCTACAGCCTGTACTGAGCTCTTTATAAACGTCCTCTCTACCTGATCCCCCACATGACCGTGTGAAGTTGGTAATGTTCTTTTTAGTGCTAATTTACAGGGAAAGTGAGTGAGAGGAATGTTGAGCAACTTGCTCGAGATTATCCGGCTGGTAAGCAGATCCTGACCTGCTCTGTCTACAAAGCACTGCTCCTTCGCTGCTATTCTCTACACCTGCTGGCTGATGATGTTCTATACTTGAGCTTCTCCCAGTATGAGTTAGTGGCCTCTAGTCAGTAGTTCCTACATGTGGCATTTCTAGGAGAGAGCACTCTATCCCTATCCCCAGAAAAAGCCCTGGGTTACACACTTGGATCCAGCCCTACTTTGAGAGATTGTTGCCACTGAAGGGGGAGACAGCCTACGAAGACAGAGCTCTACCTTCAAAATGAGAGAGAACAGCTTTCAATCTCGGCTTTCATATTAACTAGCTGTGTGATCTAGGCCAGATACTTTCACCTCTCTGAACTTCAGCAACCCAGCACTGTATTTAACATGGAAAGAGCTAAAAAGTCATTAGGGGTATATGAGCCCTAGATTATACTCAGGCTTTGTGTTTCTAAAAATCCATCTCCTCTGGGGAGTGGAGAGTGAGAATATAATGACCGTGTTTGGGAGAAAGATACAGAAGAGTTGATAAAAAGTGGGCAATAGTGATGCCACCCACCTGTCCTAAGCAGACTTCACCAGTTGATCATGGCACCATTTTGTGATGAGTCTGGTTTCAGTGTCAGAATTCTCCTTATGGGTTTCAGGCAGTTCAATGGAGTTGGTGCTCAAGAAGAAACCTATTTATCATCCCATGCATAGGGATATCAAAATAGAATCTGCACATGGGAGGAGTGAAATAATAAGGTAAAGATCTGAAGAAGAAAAGAAGTGAAACTGTGACATTTGAACATTATTTTATCTCATTTTGTTGTTTTATGATTTAAAAAATAATCATTTTCACATTAATAAAAGTGGATTTCATGGTAGGAGTGGCATCCTCAGTTGGAAACTAACATTAGTGACTACTTTACATGGATTATCTCCTGTGAGCAGTAAAACAGCCCAGGAAGGGAAGATTAGTAGCCCCACGATACAACCTAGGAAACAGGCTCCGAAAAGTAGAGTAACTTGCCCAATGCCACATAATGACTGAGTGGGACCATCTAGCACCAAATGTGGTCCTCCTTCCACAACACCATTCCAGGGCCACGTGACACTGAGTTCTAGGCCTTTTGCAGTTAACTCAAACCCATCTCTTCTCTCCTGGCTTCCCTGGGCTCCCAGTAGCTGGGCCTACTGATCTCTCTACCTGCCGTGGGACATAGAGCCAAGGGGTCTGAGACAGTGTTCCCTGCAAAGTATTGCAGGAAATTTGATACTAGAAAAAGGTCACTTAATGTAATTCCACTTAAAATGGGTTCCCCAAGTTCTACAAGTAAAAAAATAAAAGAGGCTTTGCATGGTGGCTCACGCCTATAATCCCAGCACTTTGGGAGACCGAGGTGGGTGGATCATGAGGTCAAGAGATCAAGACCATCCTGGTCAACACAGTGAAACCCTGTCTCTACTAAAAATACAAAAATTAGCTGGGCATGGTAGTGCGTGCCTGTAGTCCCAGCTACTCAGGAGGCTGAGGCAGGAGAATTGCTTGAATATGGGAGGCAGAGGTTGCGGTGAGCTGAGATCGTGCCATTGCACTCCAGCCTGGTGCCTGGTGACGGAGTGAGACTCTGTCTCAAAAAAAAAAAAAAAAAAAAAAAAGGGAGATTGGACTGGGACCTTATCTTGAAAATGAAGCTAAAATTTATGAAAATAAGTGTTCTAGGAATGGAATCTGTGGTAACTGTGTAATTCATGAATGAATGAATAACAATAAGTCTAACCTGAGGACTTAATCTTTTTATTTTTATAGATTTAGAGGGTACATGCACAGTTTTGTTACTGGATATATGTGTAGTGGTGAAGTAACTGTGTAATTTGAAGTAACAAATTACCTCAAGTCTCAGTGGTATAAAACAATCAAGTATTATTATGCTCACAGATTCTGTGGGTCAGGAACGCAGCCAGGGCGTGGCACGACTCCATGGGTCTTCACCATCACTTTCACTGATGTCAAGAAATCTTTCTCACCTACTTAGCTCTGTAACTGTAGGAACTCCGATCATGAATATTTCTCTTAGGAATCTCCCCCCACTTCAGCTCTGCCTCTTCCCTCCCTGATTGTAGTGCCCCATCCCTATGCACTACACTTTGGGGTTATTTCTCCTTCCATAAGCTTAGTTCTGCTCCTTGCCTCTGGCTACCCTCTGTGCCTTCAGCTAGGCTTCAGCGACAGAACTCATTCTTTTTCTTTTCCAGCATCTGTCTTGACCCCTACGGCCCTGTTTTGCTTAAGGCAGTTCTTCTCCCTGGGGCCTGGACCCTGCCATAGTACCAACCCAATAGGTTAAATTTGTCCCCTGTGGAGAGATGGTCCTTGCCCAGTCAACCTGGGCTCTGAGCCATTCCTTTGGTTTTCCCTTCCTGTGCTCAGCTCACATATTGGAGCACTTTGCTCTAATGAGCTCAAGGAAGGAAAACACCTAGTCCCACGGCTGACTCACAAAGGGCACTAAATAAATGCTAGAATTCCCTCGCTCAGCGAGGCCCCTAACTGGAAATGGCCACATTCCCTGGACACTGGGTCCGGACCACTGATCAGAACCTGTTCTGTCTAGGCTCCCCCGTGCCTCCAGTTCCTTCAGTGCGTTGATTTTTGAATCAGCCTTGACCCTCACAGTGTCTGCATTACTGCTGAGAGATCTGCTGAACCTAATCACAGATCTTCCTCAGACACTTTGAAATTCTCTTTCAATCAACAAAGATATATTAATGATTCAGGCACTGGACCTGTGAAGTTCCAGGCCTAGACTAGAGGCTGGTGATACCATGGTGATCATAGTTCTAGCCTTGCCTCTCCTGTTATCTTTCAACTCCTACTTCCTGGGCGTGGTGGGAAGTAGTCCTAGCACTTTGGGAGACTGAGGCGGGTGGATCACTTGAGGTCAGGAGTTTGAGACCAGCCTGGCCAACATGGTGAAACCCTGTCTCTATTAAAAATACAAAAAATTAGATGGACGTGGTGGTGCACACCTGTAATCCCAGCTAATCGGGAGGCTGAGGCAGGAGAATCACTTGAACTTGGGAGGTGGAGGTTGCAATGAGCCAAGATCACACCACTGCACTCCAGCCTGGGCTACAGAGCGAGAGTCCATCACAAACAACAAACAAACAAACAAACAAACAAACCTCTTGCCTTCCCCATTCCTGGGAGCCACACATAGTCCCTACCCAGGGTGCACCCTCTCCACGCCTATCCTCTGCCATCCTCAGCCAGTCCTGCTTTTCACTCCTGTTCTAAATGCTTTTCTGTGTCCTTTGTTTGACATATACCCAAGAGAAGAGTGTGTATTTTCCCCACTCCACTGAATCAGTGCTGAGATGATATTCCTTTAGAGCTCCACTGTTCCTTCCTAAAGTTTCTAAAGTCCTCAGGTGAGAGTCAAGTAAGAGACACTGGAGATTCCAAAAGGTGAGAGAACACGAAGGGAGTAGGGGATGAGAAATTACTTATTAGATGCTGATATGGTTTGGCTCTGTGTCCTCACACAAATCTCATCTTGAATTGTAATTCCCACATGTAATTCCCACATGCCAAGGGAGGGAAGTGATTGGATTCTGGGGGCAATTTCCCCATGCTATTCTCATGATAGCGAGTGAGTCTCACGAGATCTGATGGTTTTACAAGTGGCAGTTTTTCCTGTGCTCACACTTCTCTTTCCTGCTGCCTTGTGAAGGTATCTGCTTCCCCTTCTGCCATGACTGTAAGTTTCCTGAGGCCCTCCCCACACTGCCATGTGGAACTGTGAGTCAATGAAACCTCCTTTGTTTGTAAATTACCCAGTCTTAGGTAGTAGTGGGTAAATGGACTAACACAGGTACAATGTACACTATTTGAGTGATGGTTACACTAAAAGCCCACACTTCACCACGACACATATATCCAGTAACAAAGCTGTGTATGTACCCTCTAAATCTATAAAAATAAAAAAGTTAAGTCCTCAAGTTAGACTGATTGCTTAGTATTCATTCATTCATTAATTCATTCACCTATCAAATATATATTGTACACTGCCTACAGATCACATTGCAGGGATTCTGTGTGAGACTGAGTTTGAGGCATGGCTTTTCCACTTACTAGCTGGGGGATCTTAGGAAAGTTGTTTTTCTTCTCTGGGCATCAGTTTCCTCATTTCTAAAATATGAGGTAGTAATATCGCCTACTTCACAGGACTATTATAAGGACTGAGTTAAATCATGTAAAGTGCTTAGAAAACCACTTTACACATAGACATTCTCAACAAGTATTAGCTGCTGCTGCTGCTATGGCAACTCCTTCTACTACCATTATTATTATTACTGAGTTCCAGCAGTAGGCAAAGATATAGTGGTGAGCATACAGAGACAGTCAAACAAGCATATACGAGAAAGAAGGATGAAGACTGTGGTTGGCTTAATACCTGGTGCTGCAGTTCATAGTGGGAGGAGATTTCAGGATCACATGGCAGGCTTGTTGGAACCCAGATTGCCGGGCTCTACTGTATTAGAAACTGGGTGGCTTAAAACAACAAAAATTTGTTATCTTGCAGTTACAGAGGTGAGAAGTCTAAAGTGGGTCTCACTTGACAAAAGTCAAAGTTTTGACAGAGCTGTGTTCCTTTTTGGAGACTCTAAGGGAATCTGTTTTCTTGCCTTTTCTGGCTTCTAGAGGCTGCCTGCATTCTCTGGCTAGTGGCCCCCTTCCAGCATCAAAGCCAGCAGTGGCTGGTCAAGTCTTTCTTAGGATGTTCTCTTTCTCATTCTGATCCTTCCATCTCCCTCTTCGCCATTACAGACCCTCTTGATAACATTAGGCCCACCTGGATAATCCAGGATAAACTCTTTTATTTTAAAATCAGCTGATCAGTCATCTCTATTCCATCTGCAACCTTAATTCCTTTTTGCCATGTAACATAGCATACTCACAGGTTCCAGGGAATAGGACATAGACATCTGGGGGCAAGAGACAAGGTTGTGCCTACCACTCCTACTCTTGGAGTTTTCGATTTAGTAGGTTTGTGGAGGGGCCCAGTAATTTGCATTTCTGACAAGTTCTCAGATGATACTGATGCTAATGATCCAGAAACTTCCTCTGAGAACCACTGATGATATGGTTTGGATTTGTCCCCGCCCAAGCCTCGTGTCAAATTGTAATCCCCAGTGTTGGAGAAGGGGCCTGGTAGTAGGTGACTGGGTCATGAGGGCAGATTTCTCCCTTGCTGTTCTCATCACAGTGAGTTCTCATGACATCTGGTTGTTTAAAAGTGTGTAGCACCTCCCCTTCACTCCCTCTCTCTCCTTCTCCAGCCACGTGAAGATGTGCCTGCTTCCCCTTCCATCATGATTGAAAGTTTCCTGAGGCCTCCCCAGCTATGCTTCCTGTACAGCCTGCAGAATGGTGAGCCAATTAAACCTCTTTTCTTTATAAATTACCCAGTCTCATGTATTTTCTTTTTTTTTTTTCCGAGATGAAGTCTTGCTCTGTTGCCCAGGATGGGGTACAGTGGCACGATCTCGGCTCACTGCAATCTCCGCCTCCTGGGTTCAAGCAATTCTCCTGCCTCGGCCTCCTGGGTAGCTGGGATTACAGGCACCGCCACCATACCCAGCTAATCTTTTTTTTTTCGTATTTTTAGTAAAGACCAGGTTTCACCATGTTGGCCAGGCTGGTGCTGAACTCCTGACCTCGTGATCTGCCTGCCTCAGCCTCCCTAAGTGCTGGGATTACAGGCGTGAGCCACTGCACCTGGCCTCAGGTATTTCTTTATAGCAGTGCAAGAATGGATTGATACAACTGGTTTAGAAATTCTGTTCACTTAACATTTTAATTCATTCAGTTCTATGTGCCCAACACTGTAGGAGATGCTGGTGATGGTGACTGCCAGTTAAAAAAAGCCCATAATCTAGCCAAGGGGGCAAACTATTTCAATTTGGTGTGACATATACTCTAAGAGTGCGAATGGAAAGTGGTAAGTGTGCAAAGGGCTAAGCATTCCTAGACGACAGAGCAACTAACAGGGGTGAGGGAGGCTTCACAGTGTACATGACATTGGGCATTAAAAAATAAGGAGGACGTTTCTAGAGAGTTAAGGGGGTAGAATATTGCAGGTATTGGGAATACCATATGAAAAAGACCATGACATATTTAGGGAATGGGGTGTCGTTCTATGTAGTTGGAGTGGATAGTTCATTGCAGTGGAAGAAAACTTGGGAGTTGAAAAATACCATATACCACAGTAAGGAATATAGTGGACCTGTCTGAGTTGCCTGCCCAGCCCACACTGTCTTTTCTGAGAACATTCTTCTCTACAGCTTCCGCTGAAGATGTGGACCTCCACTGCTGTCATGTTTGTCCATATGACTTCACCCCTTCATGTCACAGCCAATTGAGCATTTGACCCATGAGCTAAGCCAATTAGATTTTCTTTCTCAATAATTTGTTCTGAGAGATACGATGGTTACGTAGGCTTGAATGAAGAATGCGTATGGGGGGTCATGTGCATTGATGAACAAAGTAGAGAGAGGCAGGGTGGGAGAGTCTTCAGGAGAATGGGGTAAAGTCAAAGAAAGCAGCAGAGATAAGATATTGAAGGCAGTGAGAGAGAAGCCAGCACACAAGGGACTCTGTCTGACAACTCCCCTGCAGCCTGGCTGTGCTTCTTCCTTCATGAGAATCCCCTATTTCCTTATAATAAATCTTTTTCTTAAACTGAGATGGAGTACTTTTTTTGTTTTTTAAAGGGTTTAGGTTTTATCTTGGCATAAATGAGCCAGTGGAAGCATATAAGGGAAAGGAATAACACATTTGCGTTTCAGAAGATCTCTGGCTGCAGAAGAGGGTCAAGGCTCTGTGTTGGCCTGGGCAACAGAGGGTGAGAGTCTAAACTCAGACAGCAGCAAGGATGGGAGGAAGGGGTGGCTCTGAGAGATACTTGGGAGGTAGAATGGATAGGAATTAGTGTCTTGGGTTGTATGAAATCGAGGGCAGAAGGAGTTAAGGACAGTCCTCTGTTTTCGGCTTGATGAATTGAAATAATTAAAAGCTGTTAACAAAGAAAGTGAAGACAGAATCACATTTTGGAAGAAGATATTGAACTCAGTTTAAGACACATGTTGTGTTTGAGGAGCCTATGGCAATATCCAGTAGGCATTGACGCTTTATACCTGCAGGTTATAAGGGGGTTAGAATAAAGGTGAATGTAAGTAGTATTCCCCTGACTAGATTAGATTCTGGAAAGAATTCAACATGAGAAGGAAAAAAAGGGAATGAAACAACAGAAACACTAACATTGACAAGCCAGAGGACAGACACCAGCCAGCCAAGGAGCCTGAGGAGGAATGCCAGAGTAGTAGGAGACAGGAGAGAGTGAACACAGACACTGAAGGAGGAGAGTTTTAACCCGGAGAAAATGGCCATACAGGTCAACTTGTGCAGTGAAGCGAAGATGACAGCTGAAAGTTCATAGCATTTGATATTCGATCCATTGTTGTCTTTAAAGAGAGTAGTTCCATCAAAAGGGAGATGCCGGAAATAAGATGAGGTCATCTTGGGTGAGGAGTGACTGGTTGGTAAGGAAGTAGGCAAGGCTGGTGATAACGACCCTTTCTGGAAGTGTGGATGTGAAGGAAAAGAGACACTTAGGCAGAAGCTTAAGGATGAAGAGAGATATTGCAGGATTGTTACAAAACTGACCCTAATTCTTCATCTCTCCCTGAACCCACATCCTTGGTGATGTGACTTTGCAGCTCCTCCCATCAAAAAGTGGAGTCTATTTCCTTGCCCCCAGATTGGAGTTGTGACTTGCTTTTGACAATAAAGTGAGGAAGAATTGGTTTTGTGCCAATTCAAGAAGTCTTATGCACTTCTGCTCTCTCTCTCGCTCTCTCTCTCTCCTCTCTCCTCTCCCTCCTCTTGAAATCCTGCCCAGCAACCATGAGAACAAGCCTGAGTTAAATTTCTGGATAAGCGATGAGCCTCCCCAGTCACCCACTTCACCATAACTAATAACCTGCTTAATTGCCAGGCATTCGAGTGAGCTCACCCTTGACCAGCCTGCCCTAGCTGACACCCCAGCTGACTGCACCCTCATGAGGATGTGTAGTTACTATTTCAGGCCCAGCTGAAATCAGTTGAGCCTGGCCCAGATAACTTAACAACTTGTGAATAAAGTTCTTTCTGTGTGAAGCCAGTGTTTTATGGTGCTTTGCTTTTACATCATAGGTAACTGACTGAAGAGGTTGTTGGAAGGTTTTTATAATTTTGCATTAGCATGAAGGAGTTTTGAACATATTTACACAGATGGGGAAAAGACAGATTGAAGATTCAAGAAAGAGGGGTAAGTGATGGGAGAAAGGGATGTGACCAAAGCTCAGGTAGAAGATTGGCCTGGGAAAAGACAGAATGCCTCTTTTGCTTTCGAGATAAGAGAACAAAGTAGGGATGGGAGTAGAACATCCTGGACTGAAATTCAGTGTATCACTCAGGCTTCCGCTCTCAACTGTGAACTAGGTGCTAGTTTCTCTAGCTGTATCTCGGGACATGCTCACATGTAACATCCAACCAAAAATTAATGCTCCAAACTCATGCATTTCCACATCCGACAAAACCAAAAGGGGCATCTGAGACAGATTTCCTTTTGTTTTCACTGGCGTGTCAAATGCCACAGTGACAGCAAAGGAATAATCTTCAGTTTGTGTATAATGAGGTCTGAAATTTCCGTCTCCACACATTGATCATGAATCTTATTTCACTAGATAAACTGACAGCAGAGTCTCAGGTACTTAAACAAAAGTTTGAAAAAAATCAACATTACCACCCACATCTATGGGTTTTTTTTTTTTTCCTACTGTCACTTTCATGGTTCAGTTATTTTGTCTATATGCACTCATTTCCAGTTTTTTCTGGATTCCTTAATAGTCAGATCTTTCCTCAATCCTACATATATGCCTCTACATCCTTAAAAATACGATTTAATAGAAAGTCAACTGGTTTGGCAGGCAGAAAAACTGAGTTCTAGTCTTAACTCTGCTGCTAACTAGCAAAATTATCTAGGCTAAGTCACTTAACCTCAGTTTCCTTATCTGAAAAATTTATCCCCTCCAATAGGTATTTATTGAGTAGACATCATGTGCCAGACACTATTCAAAGTGCTTAGGATATATCGGTGAAAAAAACAAAGGCCCTTGCCCTCAGGGAGCTTACATTCTAGAGGAATCGGACCATGAAAAACAAATGCAAAAGACAGGATACTTATATAACTGCAGGTGCAGTGTTATGAAAAAATTAAAAATAAAATGGGAATGGGGCCAGGTTGCAGGTCAGGAGAGACCTCTGAGGAGATGATTAGAAGGAGGTGAAAGGGTTACCATGAGGGTGTCTGGAGGAAGAATGTTCCAGAAAAAATTCCTAACAGTGTTTCCTCAGTCTTTCCTTCCCTTTAGATTCCATTTATGCTTGTTGACCTCAGTGAAGATTTGCAATATGTACAACCATTAGGCCAGTCTTGTATACTATTTATTACATTTCTTTGAATAGCCAACAAATGACCAACTATTCCCTTGTGAGCTGGCCCCATGGATCCTAGGTACAAGATCCTGTTGCCTTGTATTTATTTTCAGGGACCTCTGTGTGGTATTTTCCACTGGAAAGGTCAGATTTATATTATGTCAAACATCACATGAGGATTTCCTATGCACCTTTTTACCTTGCACAGGGCAGCGTAAGCAGGCAAATGTATTTTTACAAAGACACAGCTCTTGAGAAAGTCACTACCATTTCTGCAAACCTCTAATGTGCCAGATGCTTTACATGCTTTATCTCCCCTGATCCTCACAACACTCCCTCTAATGCTAATGAGGTCGGCATTTTTCTAACTTTACAGATGAGAACACGGAAGATCAGAGAGTTTCACAAACTTACCTGTAGTCACACAGCTGTTAAATTTCAAAGCCAGGATTTGATTCCCAAGTGTATGTTCTTTCTGCTATCCCACCCTGCTTCTTTTGTTTTTGACTATTCTTTGATCTACCTGGGAAACCAAATGTACATATATACGAGACAATCAGAGAGTAATTTTAAGGCAAATAGCACAGTGGTTAGGAGCTTGGGCTCTGCAGTCAGGTAGCTGGGCGTCAAATTCCAACTCTGCTACATCATCAGTATGTGATCGTAGGTAAGTTCCTTAACTTTTCTGAGCCTCTATTTCTTTATTTATAAATATGGATCATATGAGGATCCATCTAATAAAGTTGTTGGGAGGATTCAATGAAATAATACATAATACATATAAAGTGCTTAGCATGGCGCCTCTTACATAATTGCTAGTATATGTTAACAGTTATTCTCATATATTGTTAATGTATTTTTTAAAGATATATACATATATATACATACATATAAAGATATCTCTGGAAGGCTCAGATGGAGACAAAAGGAACTGGTCACAGAGTGCCTCTGAGCTGGGAGCTGGGGAGCTGGGACAAGAGCACGAATTACTTTTCACTTTATCTGTGCACCCTGTGTACACTTAAATGTGGGGCCATATGATATTACTTATTTAACAATCATAAAACTTTTAAGAAGTGCTGCTGTTATTAGCATTGGAAGGAATCTGGAATGAAGAAGCTATTAGTTGGGTAGACTGATTTGGAGATTTCTTGAAGGTGATGAATTGGACAGAGCCTTGAAGCAGGTACTGAATTTCCATGACAGAATAAAGAGCTGGGAGGTATTTCAAGTGAAAGGTTCTAGCAAAGTAGAGCATAAAGGTGGAAATGAGTAGCTGGTGAATTCAGTCCATCCAATTGTTGGGTGTTGCGGAGTCAATGAATCCAGCCAGTAGATGAGAATAAAGGTGCTTTCCAAATGCCTATAGTAGAAAATAGAGGATGTAAGTGAGAAATTGACAGAAACACTCCACCTCAAATACAAAAATTGAGAAAGAACAGTTCTGGAAAAGATTGCCGGTTGAGGCCAATTCCACGAGCCCTGCTGCCAGAATTATTCTGGTTCATCAATCCAAATTGAGCTGGAGGAACCTTTGACATCCCCCTCTCTCTGCCTGCAGGTCGGCTGTCTCCAATACTGAGGTCATCACTCATCAAGAGGGGATAATCCCAGGGACAGCAGGATCTACTTCGTTACTTGGATTTAGGAGCCAGCAACCCATCAGGCGACTAAACAGTAACAATGACCCACCATTAAACACACTGAGAGAAGAGCATGATGAGGAGTTTGTACAAGAAGAAGCCAGGAGCACTTGCTGACAATGCCTATGGAGATTCAGGCTTCTGTGAGCTCTGCCTGTTGAACTGCAGTAAAAATATATCTCCTTCCCCGGAGATGTTTGCATGTGGGCACAATATCAGTTCAGACGATGGTCAATGCATGGACTTAACAGAGTGAAAAGACTTTGGACTGTGGAGTCAGATAACCTTGGTCTGAACTGTTATTCTTCTACTTCTTTGAAGTATGCTTTCACTACATTTAAAACTGTCTGAGCCTCAATTTTTTTATCTGCAAAATGGAGCTAATACCTACACAGGGGCTTTTAAGAGAATCAACGCAACAGTGTTTGAAAAGCAAGGTACTCCCCTTTATGGAAAAAAAGCTCGTAAAGGAACCAATACAACTGCCAGGCACAGTGGCTAATATCTCTAACCCAGCACTTTGGGAGGCCGAGGTGGGCAGATTGCCTGAGCTCAGGAGTTCGAGATCAGCCTGGGCAACATGGTGAAACCCTGTCTCTACTAAAATACAAAAGATTAGCCAGGCATGGTGGCATGCGCCTGTAATCACAGCTACTTGGAAGGCTGAGGCAGGAGAATCACTGGAACCCGGGAGGCAGAGGTTGCAGTGAGCCAAGATCATGCCATTGCACTCCAGCCTGAGTGACAAAGAGACTCTGTCTCAAAAATAAATAAATAAATGGGAACCAATACATCACAGGCTGCTCTCAAAAATTTCCCTGCTCCTAGGTACTCAGTGTCCGAGCATAGGCTTCTTTCTTTTGCTCAGATACTAGGGATAAGAGATGAGAGACAGAAAGAGAGAGCGATGGAGAGAGAGAGAGAGAAAGAAAGAGAGAGAGAGAGAAATGTGGGAAGACAGGAAGCCAGATTTTGGCTCTTAGAGGAAACAATTCACTCTAAATAATTTTCACACAATGTTGCTCTCCTTTCTCAAATACTGGGGCCACAGGCATTATGCCAAAGAAGTCAGCAGCCTGGCAGATATTTTAAACCGATTCTGAGACTGAACGACAGGCCATTTGCACCATATGCCACTGACACGTTAATCTAGGCAAGGACGCTAGGCCCCTGGGGGAAATCCATGCTGAAATGGCATTTAGGCAGGACGCACCAACTCCAGGGGCAGAAGTTCATCAAAACCAACAGGCCGGGCGGCTAAGAGGATAGAAGTGGGAAGCAGGAGTGAAGCGGACGTGTGGTGTCCAAGGCTCAAAAGCTGTTCTGAGTTGCAGACACTTCAGTGTGCTCCTAGGAGAGCTTCAGATTCAGCAAGTCGTCAAAACTGAGTATTCACAGTCTGGACAAACGAGTATCTGCTACTTTTGCATCAGTTATTCTACATGGCCTCCAACCCTGTGACCCTTCTATCCATTGGTAAATACTGGGCGACGCTCCAGTTCACCAGAATGGCCTCCTTTACCCCTGCAGTTTCATTGTAAAAAGCCCAAGCAAGCGGCTGCTGAGTGATTCTAGTAGTTGCTCCAGCGTCAGACTTTCCAGGATCCAATTTGTGGGAGCACTCTGGGCCTTTGGTCTCCCTCTACCCTTTGCCAGCCCCTGTTTCTTGGTTACTCTGAGCAGTAATGAGCTTCTCCACCCCAGGGTGAGGACAGGCTCACAGCCAGCACATGAAAAGGGCTGTGCTCGTGTGTGGCAAACTACTCTATTTCATGGGCAGCTCACACATCTGTTCTTTTCCTTCTTCTGTGATGCAACTACACTAATGATTTTTTTAAGTAGGAATAAGGCAGTACTATGGCTTTCTGGGGGAAAAAAAGTCACACAGCAGGAAAACTGCAGCAGACATCATCTAAGAAGCACAGAATAAAATGCCCACCCATTCTTGTCGACGGACCAAATGATTTTCCAGGAGCAAAAGGATCGTGCTAACAGGCATCTTACTAAGCAAATAGAATCATGACCTTATTTTCCTCCAGGCAAATGAGGCTTAAAAAATCAGCTCTTCCTGTTAACTTTAGTTATTTTTCATAGTCAGAAGAACATGAAGATCATAAAAATAAGATTTGGCCACCAGAGAATGTGGGTGAGTAGGTGGGCTCTGGAATCAGCTCTTGGTTCAGATCCAGAGCTCTGTCCCTAACCCTGTAATGACCATTGGCAGTTTCCTCAACCTCTACCCCCAGTCTCTGTTTCTTCACACAGAAGCTTGCATAAATCACTTATATGGAGTAACCCCACCCATAACTTGTAAAGAATAACCTCACCTGCCAGGGTTGTTAAGAGAATTGGAAGATGTGTGTGTAGCAAGGACCACATTGCTTGGCACATGGTCTGGGTACCCATGTGAAAATGATAGGCCTGATCTTGGAAACTACATGTCACTTATGTGTTTTAATGTAGAGAGATTGTTTCTATGAATTCTTAACAAAGACTGAATCGATGTTCAAATGAGAAAATCATAGGCATTTTCTGAGCATTCACCACTACACTCATTGGGCTGTGCTATGCATTAGGAAAAATTTATAAGAAGTAGAACAGTTAGTTTTTGCTCAGGAGTAGCTTAGTCAACCCTGAAGAATGGTAATACCACCCTTAATCCAAGACCTGATGTTCAGCAACCCCATGCCTTTACCCTATGCACACAGAAACCCCATCTTAAATGAGATCTAAACATGCCTCCGCAGTAGTGTCCTAGCCGATCTCCCAGCACCCCTCCGTGACTTCATCTAGCCAATCCACAGAGCAGCAGAGGGCTCTATATAACGTAAAATAAATCATATCATCTCAGAAGCCACTAACGGCTCCCTACTCACACAGAATGGGATCCAGAGTCCTCACTCTACCTGCAAAACCCATCAAGGTTTGAGCCCTGTTACCTCCCTGATCACTTCCCTTCCTGCTTCCTTCCTTCGCTCACCCTCTTCCAGCCACACTACCCTCCTCAAACACAGCCAAGCATGCTCTCACTTGAGAACATCTGGACTGCTACTTTCTCTCTGGAATGTTCTTGTCCTGTGTACTCATATGACGTGGTCCTTTACTTCATTTAGGTTTCTGCTCAAATGTCACTTATCAGAGAAAGCTTCCTTGGCCATTCTTTTTTTTTTTTTTTGAGATGAAATCTTGCTCTGTCACCAGGCTGGAATGCGGAGGCCAGTGGCGTGGCTCACTGCAACCTCCGCCTCCCGGGTTCAAGCCATTCTCCTGACTTGGCTTCCCGAGTAGCTGGGACTACAGGCACACACCACAATGCCCAGCTAATTTTTGTATTTTTAGTAGAGATGGGGTTTCACCATGTTGGCCAGGATGGTCTCAATCTCTTGACCTTGTGATCCGCCTGCCTTGGCCTCCAAAAGTGCTGGATTACAGGCATGAGCCATGGTGCCCAGCCACCATTCTTTTTAAATAGTCACCCAGTCCTGCTATTCTCTGTCTCCCTACTCTGCTTTATTTTTCTTTGCCGAACCTTCAAGACTTCATAAAGGAAGGTTAATGTAATCAGGTCCAGTTCTCACCGCTATAACTGATCCCAATGCCATAATTAATATTTGTCACCCTCATCTTCCATCCCTATTCTAGTTTTGCTTCACCCTTTACCAACACCTCAGCTGGTCTAGGGTGCCTCCCAGCAACGTAGGGGTCATCTAAGAGTGACTCAGACCTTTATCCCAAGGGGACTGGGTCGTGTTAGCACCTGTGTGCTGAGGTTGCTGCATTTGCTGATTTACAGTTATCAATGGGCATTGGAGTTATCACCAGAGATGCCCCATTGAATCCCTGGGTCCTAGACGTACTCCCCTTCTGCCCTACTGCCTCCATTGTGCATAGCAACCCTGGTTCCTCATAGGAACCAGGGTTGTCTTAATAAAAATTTCACAAGTGGATCATTGCGAATGATGGTGAAAAGAATGGATCTGATTTCTACCAGTTGATTCCTGGACCCACATATTATAGCTAGTAGAGAATCAACTCTGTTTGTTTTGTGCATAGACTGCATGTTGGAGGATACAGTTCAACCCCATAGGGCATTATGCCCAAGCTAGCACCTTAACTAGGCTGTCCCATTATTCTACCAGGCTGGCTCCTCTGGGTGAAGAAGTACATTGTAAGACTAATCAATCTCATGGTCATGTGCCTATTGTCACAACCCTCTTACCATCAAATGGATCCCTTAGACTTAGCCATAATTGTGTGGAATCCCATTTCAGTAAAGAACACATTCCATAAGTCCTCAGATAGCAGTGTCAGCAGCAGCACCGACGTCAGGGAAGGTAAAGCCATATTCAATTAGGTGTCAATTCCAATAATGGAATTAGGTCTGATGTCATCAACTTGCCACCAAGTGCCTGGCTAGTATCTTTGAGGATGGTGCCTTATCTATGCCAGCCTGCCCTGCAGGCAGGAAGGATATTCGGCAATGGCAGGAGCTATATCGGCCCTGGTGAGAAGGACTTGATTCTGTTGTTTCCATGCCTAGTCTCTACTCCGGTCACCATGGCCATGCCATTAACGAGCCAATTGCAAAAGTACTGGAATGGCCGTGGAGAGAAACTGACATCCAGAAGACCAGTCATCCCGTCTACTTGGTTGTTGATGTGCTATTGATTCACTATGGTGAATGCTCATGGCATTAGCATGAGATTTAAAAAATCCTCACCCTTTATGCCTATCCCTCATAGGTCCGGTCATATGCCTTGGCCCTATATACTTCCTTATAGAGAAAGCCGACAAAACAAACGTTGGAAAGCTGGTCATTATTGTAGGCCTCTGAATGTGACTCAGAGGTTTCTGCCCAAGGGCCAGAGAGGGTAGCTCTACTCACCTAGTTCCTATCCTTATTAGGCAAGGGTTGCCCCAAGGAATGTTAATTCTTTCAAATGTCTAGGTTTGCATATGTGTGAGTGCTTAGGAGATTACAGCAGACATCTCTTCAGGTTAGAAAAACTCTGGCTAGAGAGTGGAACAGATTCACAGTATAGCTGAGACAAGATCCTTTATCTGGTTATACTTGGGCATAGCTGCTTGCTGCAGCAAGAGTTGGAATAAAAGGTGGGTTGAGAGGATATGAGATGAAGCCAGTGAGGTGTCTGATATACCTTCAAAACCTGGGAAGGCAAGTATGACTGTAAGAAAGTGTTAAATTATGTATTTCAGATAATTAGATAATAGGATATTTTAAAATATATGCTAATTGTATGGTGCTGTCAAAGAGGCAAAAGTTCTTAGCAAAAGAAGAGATCGCTTGGGCTAAGCTGGCAGGAAAGGAGCTGGTGCCTTGAGCCATGGCTGGTGGGGAAAGTCTCTCCATGCTAAGGAAGCTGAATTGATAATGCCCTGAAGAAGAGTTGAAGTCAAGGACAGGACAGATAGACTGCCTTCTGTAAGGCAGACTGCCGTCTTTGTTGTGATACAGTGTAGTACATGGCTAAGTAAACATGCTTTGGAGTAAACAGGTCTGTTTTGTATCCTGGCTCTACTGCTTGGGCAAGTTCCTTAACCTCCTCACTCTTTAGTTTCCTCATCTGTCTAATGGGAACAGTGCCTACTTCATAGATTTATAATGAGGATTCGATTGATTACATAAAACACTTAAAATAGTTCTTGGTACATCATAAGTTCTGGTAAAGATGAGCTATTACTATTATCAGGGAAACTATAAACAATGGTTTTTTAAAAGTGAAAGGAAACCTAACTAGAACAAAATTATAAGAACGGGAAACACTCGGCAGTAAAGGGAAAACAGATAAATCATATTTTCATACAGCACAAAGTAAGTGACTTTTAAAAAAGTCACACAAAAAGTATTCGGTTATGTCCTGCAAAAAGTGCTCGGGCATGTCTGAGGCATCTCGGAGACACTCAGCAGAAATTCCTTTTAGCCTCAGTGCAAACAAAACTAATCAAACAATAATGGCCATGTTGACATTATCAGAAGCAGCGGCAAAAAACCTGTTGGTAGCTCGTATCCTTTTGGAATCTATAGCACATATGGGTAGCTTGGGCCTTTCCTCATTTCTCCAGTGTATGGCCGGATTAGCCAGGCAAACGCAATCTGCCTCCACATCAGAAGGAGAGTATTTCCAGGCAGAAAGGGCTGCAGCTGTCACTACCACCCCCAGGCATCTGGGGTTAGAATGGTTTGCTGCAGCCAAGTTTTTGGGGAAGATACTTCTCTTCCTACCCTGAGCTGCCTGCTAGTCTTCCTTTGCTCATAATTTGTATGAACAGAACAATTGTGTTGATGATTCCACGCACTGAACGGGGTTGAGAGAATATCAAAGCATGTGGGCGTTGGTTTGACAAGCTATCCAAAATATCATGAAGAGTTTCCTTTTTGGTCTTCTGTCTTCAAGGTGCACCCTCTCCAATGCTAAAGTTCTTTGTGAATCTGCCTTGGCAATTAGCATGAAGACATAAATGACCTTTGGCAATCATTAGCTCCTTATTCATCATCTGCCTTCCCTTTATTCTCCAACAGATCCTGACCCACTTCATTTCTGTGTTGTAAAAACCTTCCATTATTTTCTAAGTTCAAAGGACCTTCTTTAAGTTTTTTCCTTTATTATAAAAGTAATACTTGCTTATTAGAAAAAAATCAGAGAATTTAGAAGGGTGCAAAGAGAAAAGTAAAAGACTCCCTCCCCCACTCAACCAAGAAACAACCCCATCCCACTCCCTACGGGTTCACCATTGACAACGAGTTGTGTAGGCTTCCAGACATCCTCCTCTTTTCAAAGGAGATTGTACCCACTCCACACAACTCACAAATATTGCCCCTTTGTAACTTACTTTTTTGTTGAACAATATTGAGAGTATCTTTTCATGTGTTCACATAGATTTACCTCATTATTTTTAATGAGTAAAAAGTATTCTATTTTGCAGTTCACAAGGAATTGTCTAACAAATCCCTGATTAATGAGATACTAAAGATATTTCCAATTTTTCTGTTACAAACCATTCTGATATGAACACCCATATATATATATATGTATATATATATAATTGTGTGCTTGTGAAAGTGCATATTTAGGATAAATTCTTACAAGAGTATTTTGCTAAATTTGATGGTGTGTACATGTAACACTTTACATATATTGCTAAAATTTGAGCCGATTTACACTCCCATTAGATTCCGTGATTCCACTCCCTCCCAAGGTTCCTGAGTCTTCTGACAAAGTAACCTGAGCTTTGAAATCAGGCAGACAGGCTTCTGAATCCTGGCTCTGCCGTTTATTAGCCGTGTGACCACTTTTAAATTCGTAGGCCCCTTGTGGCCTCAATTTCTCTCCTATGAAATAGAAAGAAAAAAAAAACCTTCTATAACTGCTGTAATAGTTAAGTGAAATAATGTAATTGAAGGACCTAGTACATTGCCTGCCAGACGGTAGCCACTCAGCACGCGCCATTTCCCTTTACTTCAGTTTCCTAACGTGATATTCTTGTTTACACCTGCTTCTCGCTAGAGTGTCTCCTCTTCCTGGTATGCCCTTTTCTTGCAGCGAGGTAACAAGAGACACATATGCTGGAGTTTAAGAACCACTTTCTTTCTTTCTTTTTTTTTTTTTTTTTTTTTGAGACAGAGTGTCACTCTACTGCCCAGGCTGGAGTGTGGTGGTGCAGTCACAGTTCACTGCAGCCTGTACTTCCTGGGCTCAAGTGATCCTCCTGCCTCAGCCTCCAGAGTAGCTGGCTGGACTACAGGTGCATGCCACCACACCCGGCTAATTTATTTTATTTTACGATTTTTTTGTAAAGAAGGAGTTTCACTTTGTTGCCCAGGCTGATCATGAACTCCTGGGCTCAAGTGGTCCTCCCACCTTGGCCTCCTGAAATGCTGGGATTACAGGGGTGAGCCACTGAGCTGGCCAAGAATCATTTTCTGTTTTTATTTCATCTGTGTTTGCATGTCATTAGAGAAGGGATGACACTTCTCTGGGGTAGCATTTCTGAGAATTTGAGCATTCTTTGCTAATTGGTTAGCAAAGAACTGATAAGTTAACTACCAGATTCCTTTTGTATCATTTTGTACAAATTCATTAACCCTAAAAGATTATAGAGACTTCCTTAAAAAAATGGCTTTTGTGGGTTGTAGGGTGAATGAAATTTCTCCTTCAGACAAAGATTCCTGAAGTTTTCCTCATACAAGATTATATATAACCCCCACCAGTCCTACAACCTACTCCCTGTTCACAGACAAAAGTATCAAGAAATAACTGGCAGCTTCTATTTATTCTCAACCTATGTAAGCTCAAACAGTACAATTCAATCATTAGGTGATGCTCATAGCTACTTTATAGTATGTGCATTCCCTGAGTAAGTCCACAGTTTTTTCTGTTTTCCAAGTTTCTGGCCTAAACCACTGAAGACTAGGGAATTGTAGCTTAGCTGATTCACTTCCCAGCAGCTCAACCCTATTTTTATAATTAGATTTTATTATTACGATCTGGAAGAACTAAATACAAGACCACCCCAACCAGGTCCATGAACTCATGTACCCAGTGAAGAAGTGGGGAAAGCAGACACATTCAAAGACATGCAGTTTCTTCTTCAGGGATCTTTCCCAATTGCTAGAAAGTAATTCAGCTCACAAAGCTCAGATGGCATCATGTTATGGGGATGAGATGTGATGCTCTTTGTAGCAAGGCCACCCGAAAGTTAAGAAGATCTGTGTGAGCTTTGGCTGCAAGGAGATTTTTAGTTTTAGCATGAAAAGCCAATATCAGATCATTTGAATTTATTTTCCACTTCAGTTTGCCCATCTGCTCCAGGAAATCTGATTTAAATATATTTTATCAGAAGCTTTCCACAGACACCAAGTTACCTAGCAACTCCAAGCTGCCTTTAGTGAGTTGTTTCCAACATAAAGAGAGTTCAGAACTTGGGGATGATGTGTTTTTAGCCTTCAAAGTTTATGAAGCAAGAATTAAATATTGAAACTGCCATTCTCACTCTGCATGAATGTAGAACCTATTTAAATTACATAGAGTCTTGCGGGCTGTATTTCTAAAGAGAAATTTTTAATTAACCTACATGACCATAAATGTAAATGAAATAGTTCTGTTTAATTTGCAACAACCAATCCAAATGCAGCATTGCTCAGATCTAATTTAGGATCTTTAACAAAATCTTAATCAGTGCTTTGCATTTTGTGCTTGTTTTGGTAAGTCAAAAAGATCGAGTATTTCTAGACCTTGGCAAATATTATCCCTTGGCTCCATTATAAGGATATGAGCTTAGACCTGTAGATGGTGAGTTCAGCACACGCAGAAACATCACTGTTCTCCAAACACAGGAATGATAGATACAATATTAAATATATATGTATATATAAATGCATGGCCACAATCTGAAACAAAAAAGGAAAATCTTTATGGATTGCAAACGGAAAGGAAAACCCAATGGTTAGCAAGAACTACAGCTGCTCACAGTGCATGGAGAGCCCAGAGTGAATAAGGCCACCGGGGTTGGAGTCTTAACACCAGCTTGGAGACTGACATCGAACACCTGCTGTGTGTGGTCATAAACTGGGACTGGGCTCCCCACACAAAGCAGGCAGCCACAATCTCTTCAGCATGTTTGTGAACAGGAATGAAAATCACTTTGCTCATTACCCAGGGTTGTAATCAGAAATATACTATTTGCAATGCTCAACCAAATTATTATTCAAGAGTGAGGATGAAATAATCATATTTTCAGATAGACAAAGACTCTAAAAACTTACAACCCTCAGATTCTCACAAATCTAAATAGGTAGTACGATAATATTAACTATAACATTACCAATTTTTTTTTTTTTACATTAAACAAGTTAGAACTAAAATTCTAGACAATTACACGGATTTTAATTGGGGTGGGAAATTTTGGGGACAGACATATTGTTTTGAGGTTTTACTCTTGTCTGGAAAGATAATAGAATCTGATTCAATTTAGATACTTTCAAAAATATTAATGTAAGTATCTCTGTAGAAATGTAAAGTATATGAGATGTATTTCTGACTGAGGTCTTGAAGTCTAGGATACTAGCTCATATTAAGGAGACAAGATTGAGGAAACATTGAGCCAAAATCGTTTTCTATCAGCACCAAAGCAAAAGTAGGAGACAGAATAGTGACTTCAGATCTATAGAGAAGCTAAATTATCAGCAACAGAAGAGATTTTGAGCCAACAGGTCGAAAAGGCCTAGGGCAAAGCATTGGGTTACTGAGGTGACATGTTGCAGCTTGGTCAGCTGGAGCCAAGCATACCTTTTAGTAGTCTGTCTAAGGCAGTGATTCCCAAGCTTTTTGGTCTAAAGACCCCTTTATATTTTAGTGAGGAATCCAAAGAGCTCTTTGTGGGCGTATTAGTCTGTTCTCATGCTGCTAATAAAGACATACCTGAAACTAGGTAATTTATAAAGGAAACATGTTTCATGGACTCACAGTTCTACATGGCTGGAAAGGCCTCACAATCATGGTGGAAGACAATGGAAGAGCAAAGAGATATCTTACATGGCGGCAGTCAAGAGCGTGTGCCATGCAGGAGAACTGCCTTTTTACAAAACCATCAGATCTCATGAGACTTTTTCACTATCAGGAGAACAGCAAGGGAAAAGCCCACCCCCATGATTCAATTAACTCCCACTGGGTCCCTCCCACAACACATGGGGATTATGGGAGCTACAATTCAAGGTGGGATTTGGGTGGGGACACAGCCAAACCATGTCATTAGGCTAATGTGGGATAGATAGCTAGATCGGTGTAGATATAATTTATCATGTTAGAAACTAAAACAGGGAACATTTAAAAACTCAATTAGGCCAGGCACAGTGGCTCACACCTAGGATCCCAGCACTTTGGGAGGTTGAGGCGGGTGGATCATGAGGTCAGGAGTTCAAGACCAGCCTTGCCAAGATGGTGAAACCTCATCTCTACTAAAAATACAAAAATTAGCTGGACATGGTGTCAGGCATCTGTAATCTCAGCTACTCAGGAGGCTGAGGCAGAGAATTGCTTGAACCCGGGAGGCGGAGGTTGCAGTTAGCCAAGATTGCACCACTGTACTCCAGCCTGGGTGACAGACACATCTCATGCACTGTCAGAATACGGATGTCATCACATATCACCTGACCTCTGAAAAACTCCTCTGTAAATGTATGTCAGAATGAGTGAGAAAAAGATAAAGTCTTGATATGATCTGAAAATAGTTTTGACTTTACAGACCCCTGTGAAATAGTCTGGAGGATCCCCCAGGGATCCCAGACCTTATTTTAACAGCCCCAGTTCTAAGGGATAGAACATACCATATACTCATTCAATGTCAAGCTGTGTGTGCCCTTTTAGGTTGGCCTCCATCTGACTAAGCTTGTGGGGGAGTGTTTCTACTCTGGCCTTTTTCTGAACTCACAGAACTCATTGCCAGAAACACAGAGGTTGCTTATTTGGACCATCTTTGATAGTCTTGTTTTGTTTTATAATTCAATTTTTAAATAAATGTATGTCTTTTTAATTTGATCAGAATTTTTGGAGGGCAAGACATGAATATTCTAGTTCTTTATTCCCAAAGGAATTAATATGGGATACTATGAAGTTAGTAAGAATTAGTAGCGATTATAATCGCTCTGGATTTATCAACTAGTTATAAGTATAATGGCCACTCTTACAATGATTTAGGAAATTATTTTATCATAGATCAACAAAGCAAAAGGGAACAAATTGAATCTGGTCTCTTTCTATTCCAGATGGTCAATAACATTACAATGTAGCCAGTCTCCAAGGTCAGAAACATGGAGTCATGCGCAGTTCCTACCTCTCTGTTCCCAACTGAGTGGCTGGCAAATTCTGTCATTTTACTGCGAAACTGTTCCCTGGGGTGGCCCTTTCCTGCCATTCCTACTGTCACTTCCTCAGGCAAGTTTTCAGCACTTTTGCCTTGAGTATAGGAGCAGCATCCTTATTGGAGCTCCTGGGCCTGACCTTCATCTCTTCTCGATCCCAGTACATGTATCTCACAGTCACTGGGCACATTTTCCTAAAATATTCTTGATCTTGGTATTCTTCCTGTGTAAAATCACCTATGGCAACAAAGTTTCCTCGATTGGATGACAGGGTATATCAGATTTTACTTACCTAATACAGTTGGCTAAAGGGTGGTCTTCAGAGTGGATGCGCTGGTCTCATGTGGCCCTGGGCCAGCAGCCAGGATAAGATTACCTAATTACACACTCAAAAGATAGAGTCTACCTGAGATGTATAGACTACATGACAGAAAACAATTCTGGAGTTCTTCAAAGTGGAATCTGGAAGAGCAGACTGCCCCCAGCCACTGCAGATTATGCTAAAGTGTTTCTTTTCAACACCAACTCACTCTAGACTTCTACTTTGCCTCTAGAAGAATTTCCTAGCATAGCACTTACCACAAGAAGTATACCAGTGGTTCTCAATGAGGAGCAATTTTGTGCCAAGGAGACATTTGGCAATGCCTAGAGACATTTTCGGTTGTCACAAGTAGGGGGTGGGAGCCACTGGCATCTAGTGAGTAGACGGCAGGGATGTTGCTGAACATGCTGCAGTGCACTGGCCAGCCCCCCACAACAAAGAATTATCTGGCTCAAAATGTCAATAGTGCTGAGGTTGGGGAACCCTGAGGGGCACAATGTAGCTTTAGTAATATATGTAATACTTTCTCTGTATAACCTTCCTGAGTATCTTATGGGGGTATCTCTTCCATAACCATTTGTAACCCCAGATCCCACTGCCCAGTTGGAGACAGCCTCTCATGCCTACAGAATAAAGCTCAGACTCTCAAAATCACAAGCATTCCTATACACCAACAATAGACAAGCAGGGAGCCAAATCATGAATGAACTCCCATTCACAATTGGTACAAAGAGAATAAAATTCCTAGGAATACAGCTAACGAGGGAAGTGAAACTATGGACCTCTTCAAGGAGATCTACAAATCACTGCTCAAGGAAATAAGAGAGGACACAAACAAATGGAAAAACATTTTATGCTTGTGGCTAGGAAGAATCAATATTGTGAAAATGGCCATACTGCCCAAAGTAATTTATAGATTCAATGCTATTTCCATTAAACTACCATTGACATTCTTCACAGAATTAGAAAAAATTACTTTAAAATTCACAAGGAACCAAAAAAGAGTCCATACAGCCAAGATAATCCTAAGCAAAAAGAACAAAGCTGAAGGCATCATGCTACCCAATTTCAAACTATACTACAAGTCTACAGTAACCAAAACAGCATGGTACTGGTACAAAAACAGGCACATAGACCAATGGACCGGAATAGAGATCTCAAAAATAAGACCACACATCTGCAACCATCTGATCTTTGACAAATCTGACAAAAACAAGCAATGGGAAAAGGATTCCCTATTTAATAAATGGTGCTAGAAAACCTGGTTAGCCATATGAAGAAAACTGAAACTGGACCCCCTTCTTACACCTTATACAAAAATTAACTCAAGATGAATTAAAAACTTAAATGTAAAACCCAATACTATAAAAACCCTAGAAGAAATCCAGGCCATACCATTCAGGACATAGATGCGGGCAAAGACTTCATGACAGAAACATCAAAAGCAATTGCAACAAAATCGAAAATTAACAAATGGAATCTAATTAAACTAAAGAGCTTCTACACAGCAAAAGAAACTATCATCAGAGTAAATAGACAACCTACAGAAGGGAGAAAATTTTTACAAATCTATCCATCTGACAAAGGTCTAATATCCAGAATCTATAAGAAACTTAAACAAATTTACAAGAGAAAAACAACCCTATCAAAAAGTGGGCAAAGGACATAAACAGATACTTCTCAAAAGAAGACACTTATGTGGCCATCAAACATGAAAGTCCAACATTACTGATCATTAGAGAAATGCAAATGAAGACTACAATGAGACACCATCTCACGCCAGTCAGAATGGCGATTAGTAAAAAGTCAAGAAACAGCAGATGCTGGTGAGGCTGTGGAGAAATAGGAATGCTTTTAAATTACACTGTTAGTGGGAATGTAAATTAGTTCAACCATTGTGGAAGATGTTGTGGTGATTCCTCAAAGATCTACAACCAGAAATACCATCTGATGCAGCAATCCCATCACTGGGTACACACCCAAAGGAATATAAATCATTCTATTATAAAGATACATGCATGCATATGTTTATTGGACCACTATTCATAATAACAAAGAAATGGAATCAATCCAAAGGTCCATCAGTAATAGACTGGATAAAGAAAATGTGCTACATATACACAATAGAATGCTATGCAGCCGTAAAAAGGAATGAGATCACGTCCTTTGCAGGGACATGGACGGAGCTGGAAGCCATTTTCCTCAGCAAACGAACACAGGAACAGAAAACCAAACACCGTATGTTCTCACTTATAAATGGGAGCTGAACAATAAGAACACATGGACACAGGGAGGGGAACAACACACACTGGGGCCTGTCGGAAAGGCAGGGGAGGGAGAGCATTGTGACAAATAGCTAAGGCATGTGGGGCTTAATACCTAGGTGATGAGTTGATAGGTAAACCACTATGGCACACGTTTACCTGTGCAACAAACCTGTACATCCTGCACATATATCCCAGAATTTAAAATAAAATAAAATTATATTTTTAATAAAGAAAAGTATATGTGAAAAAAGGGTAATGCTAGATTATAAATGGAAAAAGAAGCCCAATAAAACTAGCAGTAAAGAAGAGACTACGCTTAGTTATAAAGCTTTGAAATATTAACTGATATTTCTATTTTGTGAAAATGTATCCAGAGGCTGCAAATAGAAATGCTATTTTGCCTCTGTGGACTTGGAAATCAATGGACACAAGGACAGGTATCAAGTTATAACTTGTTGGTAAATAGAGATGTTTCTCGATGGGAAAATATGTGGAGCAGAGAACGTATTATGTAGGTACTTAAAGAATAGAACTAAGATCAAAGAGTGGCGATTACAGAAAGTTGAAATTTTGGCTTAGCATAAGAAAATATTTTATAACCACCATTCCTGCTGTAAAAGGAAATGGCTTCCCTTAGTGGGTAGTGAGCAACCTGTCCCCTAGAAATGCTTAAACAGAGGCTGCACAGTGATGCAGAGGTGGACTGTGAACATCTGATGGGCAGATCACTTGACTGATACCTACCAAGGTCTACCAAGTGCCAGGCAGTCCTCCGCATTTGTGATTTATTTGGGCCTTACAGTCTCCTGTTCTGATGATTCCGATTTATATGGAATCTCAGTGATGTCCATCCTCAGCTTTTTTGCCCTACATCATCTTTACTGTTGATTGTTGGTCATGCTTTCTACGTTTTTGAAGGCCTGTGAAGCCACATAATTTTATGTTATGCATATATAAATATTTAAGAGCCAACTCTGAGAGAATGCCACTGGGAAGCTGGAAGAAAAGGTGGCAAGCTCTTTGTGGCAATGTGGCGTAGTGATGAAGAGTGTGAGCTTTGGCTGGGTGTGGTGGCTCACGCCTGTAATCCCAGCTGTTTGGGAGGCCGAGGTGGGCAAATCACCTGAGGTTGGGAGTTCAAGACCAGCCTGACCAAAATGGAGAAACCCCGCTTCTACTAAAAATACAAAAAAGTTGCCAGGTGTGATGTCACGTGCCTGTAATCCCAGCTACTTGGGAGGCTGAGGCAGAAGAATCGCTTGAACCAGGGAGGTTGAGGCTGTGGTGAGCAGAGATCACGTCATTGCACTCCAGCCTGGGCAACAAGAGTGGAACTCCATCTCAAAAAAAAGAAAAGAGTGTGAGCTTTGTATCAGACCTACTCAAGTTTGTAGAGTCTCGATCTCCTTCTCCTCCTCTCTTAAATGAGAATGATAATAATACCTACATCGTTGATGACTGTGCCTATAAGGTACCTAATTATCATATGGTAAACCCCTGTTTAGCCTCCTTATTGAGACTATTATGAGACTCTACACAGGTTTTCAATTAACACAGTGCCTGGTACACAGTCAGTGCTCAATAAATAGTAGCTCTTAGTAGAAATAGTAACAGTAGGAGTAATAGTAGTGTTAGTAGTAATAGTACTACTAGCAGGGTAATAGTAGTAATAATAGATGCTGTAGCAGCATCAGGAGCAGCTGAACTAGTGTCAGAGGCGTTCAGACCAGAGCAACTCCATCCTGAATACAGGCTGGGTAAAATGAGACTGAGACCTACTGGGCTGCATTCCCAAAAGGTCAGGCGTTCTTAGTCACAGGATGAGATAGGAGGGTGGCCCCAAGATACAGGTCACAAAGACCCTGCTGTTAAAATAGGATGTGGTAAAGAAGCTGGCCAAGACTCAGCAAAACCAAGATGGTGATGAAAGTGACTTCTGGTCGTCCTCACTGCTTATTATACTGCTAATTATAATGTATTAGCATGCTAAAAGACACTCCTACCAGCACCACGACCGTTTACCAATGCCATGGCCATGTCAGGAAGTTACTCTATATGGTCTAAAAGGAGGAGGTACCCTCAGTTCCAGGGAAATCCCCACCCCTTTCTAGAAAACTCATGAATAGTCCACCCCTTGTTGAGCATAACCAAGAAATAACTATAAGTATATTCAGCTGAGCAGCCCATATTGCTGCTCTGCCTATGGAGTAGCCATTCTTTTATTCTTTTACTTTCTTAATAAACTTGCCTTCACTTTACTCTATGGACTTGCCCTGAATTCTTTTTTGTGCGAGGTCCAAGAACCCTCTCTTGGAGTCTGGATTGGGACCTGTTTCCATAATATTAGGATTTAAACTACATATCCTGACTCCAACTTCAGTCCTTTTTTCAAAACCTGACAATGTGAGTTTTATGCTTGCTCCCATTTTGCTGTGTAGTGGTTAGATGTGTGGTTTGAGACTTAAGAGTTTTTCTCCCTTTTAAGAGTGAGAAGATAAGACTAATAATAGAAAGTAGATTTGTCCTCTGTGGATTCTGGACTCTACTCTGAAAAGGACATTGTGAGAATAATGTGAAAACAGTAAGAAGATGCGGAAATCCCAGTTTAACCAATACACAGTGCAGTTTACGCCAGTTTTGGAGTTAATTATTAATAATTCCCTTTCACTCTAAAAATTGTCATAGTTTGAGCAGGGAGCGGTGGCTCACACCTGTAATCTCAGCACTTTGGGAGACCGAGGCAGGCGGATCACTTGAGGTCAGGATTTCGAGACCAGCCTGGCCAACATGGTGAAACCCTGTCTCTACTAAAAATACAAAAATTACCTGCGCATGGTAGCAGGTACCTGTAATCCCAGCTATTTGGGAGGCTGAGGCAGGAAAATCGGCTTAAACCCAGGAGATGGAGGTTGCAGTGAGCTGAGATCATGCCACTGCACTTCAGCCTGGGCAACAGAGTGACACTCTGTCTAAAAAAATAAATAGATAAAATAAAATAAAAAATTGTTATAGATTGGATGATTAACTATATGGCTACTCTAAATATAATACCCTCTTAATTATAGTCATTTAAGCTTAGATCAAATTGCACAGACTCCAGACAAACTGTATTCAAACTGGTATTTTTTGAAAAGCAACTGTCACTTTTAAGTGAATGAGTGCCACTCTCATGGGCATAGATAAATAGCCCATCAAAATTGTCTAAGCAGGACCATTTGCAAAGAATTTTCCTGTTTCTCTGAGTATCTGGAATGTAAAATTAACATTCTTTCTTGCAGAAATCTGTCTCATGAATTGTATTTATTGTTTTCCTTTCTGAGAGCTTGGCGAAAAATCAGTGTGTGCTGGGGTGGGGAGGGAAGGGTAGAGGAGCTCAGGTGACTCTGACTTTGAATACAGAAGATTTAGCATGGAGATATGCCCCAGGCTTTTTTGGGGAGGTTGGGGTGGTGCAGAAGGAAGGTGAGTGAACCAGCAGCTCCACACCAGCCTGCAGTTGGAATGGGGCCGGAGACTCCTCCTTTGGCATCAGCTGCTCCACACTCCCCAGATCAAATATCAGCTGCCAGGACCAACTGGTGCCTCCTGGAGGTCTTTAAAAGATGATTTTCCAGCTGTGAAAGGCTGTGCCATTGTTCTGCTGTTTGGCCACCTTCTCTGTGGCCGGCCCACTGGCAGCAGCCACGCAGGGCAGCCAGAATGAGTGAAATCAAAGGATGGACAATACAGCAGCCACCCAGCCACCGTCCCTCCTCCCTCGCCTGTCTGATGTCAGATCATCAAAGGCCCTGCATATGGCCCTGTGCTTGCTCTTCATTCACCTCACAGGCCTCCAGAATTTTCACAAGTCAGAGGAGGCGCCAGGAGAAAATTTGCGGCCCCTGAGGGTGCCCTAGGGGTGGTTAATAGCCAGGGAGGGTGACAAGAAAGGGGGAAGTTTAGTGTGCTGCGGATCCCAATTGTTTGGCTAACAGCCGGAGGTTGACCTTGAGCTTGCGTCTGCCACATGGCAGAGGCACCAGCCGGGCAGCATGTTCTGAAGGATCAGGAATAATGGAACTTGAAAATGCAAATGGCTTTAATGAATACTTCTCCCCTTACACCCCCTACGCCAAAGCTCCATGTGTTCCAAGAAACCTTTCTCAGTTTACAGGGAAAAGTCACTTCTTGCTCTATGTTTAAAAGTACAGTTTCAGCACAGAGATATTCCATAAACAGAGACCCATCCTGTCCAGGCCCCTGCTCACAGCCCGACTTTCCCAGATCCTAGGGAAGCAACACGTGTTGTGACTTGATCCCAGCTCAGAGCAGTGGCCAAAGGGCGACTAGAGACAGAGAAGACGTCTTGACCTTTTATGAGAACCATGATCTGGAACTGAGAAGGTAAAGGCACTACTGTAGACTTACCTGACACTGGCAATGGGTCCATGTAGAACAGACCGGGCAGCTGTGTGTGCAGGATCCTGAGAAGTCCATCCAGTTCATGGCGCACTGAGCTGGCACGGAAGGGAGCGGCTCGTTGCTCGTTATGGGAACACCCGCTGCTCTGCTTCACTCCACTGACTCAGACACTGCCCCAGACACTGGTATCTCCTTCCTTCTAAAATGCAGCTTGGGAGAGAATTGAGAATCTCACCTTGCACCTCATCAACGCTGTTGCTGGATAATGCAACCTCTAATGATCTATCAGGTAGTTGGCCAGGTGGGGTTCATCCTTGGCCTTAAATTCTGAGCCCCAGCAGCTTTGGGTGGCATAATCAGCTTTTTTTAAAAAAAGAAAATTGCTCCCCTTTATTTCCCATACCTAAATTCTGATCCTGATGCTTGTGGCTCAGTTTCAACCCTTAAAGGGTTTGCATATAAATAGGGAAGCTCCATCTATGTAATACAACGTATGAGATGGAGTAGGCCTATTAAATGTGAAAGTGAATGCAGATTGTCGTAATTTTCATCTCTGTATCTCCCAAAGTTATTCAAAGTGTTTTGTTTTGTAAACTGTAAAGTCATATATAAATGTAATTTGTTGTTGCTACGGCTATTTTATTTTCTAAAAAGATAGGCAGCAGTTATTATTATTATTATTTTTTTTTGTAGAATAGGATGTATGAAAAAAATCAAGTGAACACAAAAAGCACTAGCTTTGCCACATGGCAGTTGTTCAAAATCTGTTTCCAAGGGTCACATTTGCGTGGCATTGTTTGCCCTGAGCTCCACTGTAAAGACAAATTAGAAGTAGGCATCATCATCTTAAAAATGGGCTTTGGAAACAAAGCCAGTTTGGATCAAATTTTAAGGGATGTGATAGTAACATTTTCAGTTGTAAGCTACACAAACTGAATTAATTAATGGAAACTCTTATTAGATGCAGGATATTTCACCATACATTAGTTGCTGTATCCTCATAAACAAGCTCTTTCTAGGAGGGCTTATTTATAGGCTGTAGAGTTTGCATAAAGAAAGAAGAAAATTAAATTGGAGGCTCTTTGAATATAGCATAGTGCTGAGATCTCATTTACTATTACTTTTTAAATCTACATGTCTGTTCAAATGCTTAAATTATTTTTACTGAACAGCAAGCTTAGGCAATGAACCTGGATTTATACAGTTGTTCTTGAAAGGGGCTTTGAAAACATTGTATGGTAATTTTTTCAGAAAGGAAAAACTTAGTTATGGAGCTGTAGTCCATTGTCCTGAAGGAGGAGGAATTAGTCAGTGTTTCTGTAAAGGTGGTTAACCTACAGGCAGAAACAACTGCTCAGGACATTTTGCAAATTTACATTTACGTTTGTTGATTCCATATTAAACTGAACAACCAGGCACATAGAAGGAAAAACCCTCTTTAATTAACCCTCTTGGTGTGGGCCCATGTGATTAAATATGACGGAGCTGCTCCTGGGGTTTCTGCTACTGAAAATACTAACAATAATCATTTGTTTTGTTTTTATATTTAAACACATTATTGCATAGCTCGGTGCAGAGATAATTACCAATTTTATCTCCTGTGTTTTTCTAATGTTCATTAATAACAATAAAGGGTTGTAGGTTAAAAACTCATTTAATTGCCTTTATGTTAATGACATTATGAATAGCCCTAGCTACAAGATTCTAATTCTGTCCAGTATCCTTCTTCTCAGTGGAGCCCCAGGAGGGCTGCTCATTTTATCAGCATTACTGATTCAGAGTTTTTCCTTGCAGGTGGGTTTTTGTACATAATCAGAATTAATGCACAACACATTTTGCAAGGAATGGAGTAGAAGCACTCAGAATAAGTAATTAACTAGAGTGCCCAAGGAAATATGCCTGAGCATTTTTTTAGCATATTCATAAAACATTAAGAACAGTCATAAACACAGTAGAAACAATTTCCTGGTAATATGCTCTTAGACTATTTTCTGGCTCCTTTTTTTTCTCACATAGGGAAATTTTTTTTTTAAACTGAAAATCCCAGAGATGCAAATAAAATGCCCAAAGTATGGTGCTTTTGGATTAGATGTGCTTCTGTGCTGCTGCAACCAAGCTGGCAGGAGTCTGGGTACCACTCTCCTGTCCCCATCTCCATCACATAATTTATCAGACAGGAAAAGGACTGAATGAAGCTTGCAATATCCCAGGAGATGTGATTACCCCCTCATTCCCAATCTCTAGAATTAACCTCTTTGCACGGGAAAGAATGCCCAGGGAGGAGGAGGGGGCAAGAAGTAAGGGACTATTGTAGTGAATGCTGTAGTGACCACCCAGTTCCCCTCAGACTGACACACTCATCCCCCTAGTTCTTGATGGCCGATGGCTGTCAGCTAAGTTGCTCTCCTTGGGTTATTAAAATCATGCCCCTATCCCCCAACCACAGGCATCCTGTAGAAATATAGTCAATAGGAGAGGTTAATAGTCTGCCTAGACTAGGCAACATAGCAAGACCCCATCGCTACAAAAAAAAATTTCATTTTAATTAGCTGGATGTGGTGGTGTATGTCTGTAGTTCTAGCTACCCAGGAGGCAGAGGTGGGAGGATCACTTGAGCCCAGGAGGTCAAGGCTGCAGTGAGCCATGATCAAGTCACTGCACCGCAACCTGGCCAACACAGCATGAGCCTGTCTCAAAAAAAAAAAAGTCTGCCTCCTGCCTTGCCTCAAGGTGGTATAAGTCACAAGGGTCATCCTGGTATCAGAGTACCCTGTGGGATTCCATGAAGTGTTTCTCCTGCATCCCTCATTCCTCACAGATGTTGTCCCATAGAGCACTCCCTGATACATCTCTTATGCACAAATCTCAGAGTCTTTTCCTGGGGGAAACCTGACCTAAAACGACAGGTGAGACACAGTGACAAATTAGTCCATCTCCATGCTGGCTGGTGGGCACTGAAGCAGCAGATACTTGCAGACCTCTTTGACCTTGGTGTCCTCTTAGGGTGTGTTGAGCACAAAGTGGCAGCAGTAGCAGGGTACACATGCTCCTTCTTCATAGGCAGCCAGCATCACATGACTGAGGCATATGAAACTTTTTAAAATCACAGACCTTGGAGTTAAGTGGGTGAGTTCAAATATTATTGTCCATAGTTCTTGGCTAAGTTGCTTACCATTATTGAACCTCAGTTTCCTCATCTGGAAAGTGGAGCTAAGGGCACAGATAATGTTTATATGGTGTTCAGCACAGTGCCCGATATGTAGTAATGCTCAACAGATTCTATAGCTCGTTTTTTTCCCCTTCTCCATCTTCAAACCAGTTTTTCACATGGATAGTATAGCTCTGGATACTACAAATAGTCTTCACTCTTAGCCAGATCAGTTTCTTCAAGACTGAGGTTTCAAATAGTCCTGGTTCAGGGTCTCAAAGAGATATGTATACACCCGTGTATATACCCATGTTCCCAGCAGTATTATACACAATAGCTAAAATGTGGGAGCAACCCAAGTCTATTAGTCTGTTCTCACACTGCTAATAAAGACATACCCGAGACTGGGTGATTTACAAAGAAAAAGAGGTTTAATGGACTCACAGTTCCACATGGCTGAGGAGGCCTCACAATCATGGTGGAAAGTGAAGGAGGAGTAAAGGCACCTCTTACATGGCGGCAGGCAAGAGAGCATGTGCAGGGAAACTTACATGGCGGCAGGCAAGAGAGTGTGTGCCCTTTATAAAACCATCAGATCTTGTGAGACTTATTCACCATCATGAGAACAGCACAGGAAAACCCGCCCAAATGATTCAAATACCTCCCACCTGGCCCTTCCCATGACACGTGGGGATTATGGGAGCTAAATTCATGATGAGATTTGGGTGGGGACACAGCCAAATCATATTGCCAAGTGTCCATTGACAGGTGAATGGATAAACAAAATGTGGTTTGTACATGCAATGGAATCTTATTCAGCCTTAAAAATGAAGAAAGTTTTGACATGTACTATAACATGGATGACCTCAGATGACCTTATGCTAAGTGAAATAAGCCAGTCACAAAAAGACATATGCTGTATTATATGAAGTACTTCAAGCAGTGAAAATCAGAGAGAAAGAAAGTAAAATGATGGTTGCCAGGTCTAGGGGGAGGGGGAAATAAGGAGTTATTGTTAAATGGGTACAGAGTTTTAATTTAACAAGAGGGAAGGAGCTCTGGAGATGGATGGTGGTGATGGTCACATAACATTATAAATGTATTTAATACTACTAACCTGTGCGCTTAAAAATGGCTAAGATGATAATTTGTTATATGTATTTTATCACACAAAAAACAGTTAGGGAAAACTCTGCAATCATAATGAATATGAATTATTAATCTTTATTTTCTTACTAAAAAAAAAGGAATAGCCCTGGCTTTTTAAAAAATATCAGCATGCAATCTAAATGGGATCCCACAGAGGAAGGGGGAATGGGCCCAGGACAGGGCTTCTGATTGAAGGAAGAACCAGAACATGTGTGAGATCCCAGTTGATTCAGAACAAGACCAGATTTAGTTCTTCCAAACACTGGTAAAGAGAAGTAGGTATTGATATTAGTTTGCTGCGTGCCTCAGTCCCTTAATGCATCGGTTTATTTAATCTTCATAACATCCTTAATTAGGAAGCGTTATTGTGCCCATTTTACAGTATAGGAAACTTAGTGTTAGAGAGGTTAAGTAACTTGCCCTAGGTTATACTGCTGATATGCTGCAAACCAAAACCTTGCCTGTAACCTCACTTAATAACATAGAAACCCAAGACTTTAAAATGTTTTTTTGTTTTGTTTTGTTTTGTTTTTTGAGATGCAGTCTCGCTCTGTCACCCAGGCTGGAGTGTAGGGGTGCCATCTCGGCTCACTGCAGCCTCTGCCTCCTGTGTTCAAGCGATTCTCTTGCCTCAGTCTCCTGAGTAGCTGGGATTACAAATACCCGTTACCATGCCAACTAGTTTTTGTATTTTTAGTAGAGATGGGATTTCACCGCGTTGGCTGGGCTGGTCTCAAACTCCTGACCTCAAGCCATCTTCCTGCCTCAGCCTCCCAAAATGTCAGGATTACAGGTCTGAGCCACCATGCCTGGCCTAAAATGTATTTAAAATTATCCCTAATATCAATATTTCCCAGCCAAATAGATGTCCTAGTCCTGTTTGATAAAAGTATAAAAAATTCAAGTTCTATCCAAAGACCATTTTATGATGGTGCCTGGTGCCAATGACATTTCACAGTGAAGTCAAAATATCTTGGTGCTTTAACCAGTAGAAATGCGCTTTTCCTATGGCATAGTAACTTGGAAACACAACTTCCCTGGTCTTAAAATTAAAGACATGTGCTTTGATGGTCTGGTTTAAGAGACATGGAAGTGATCGCTGTTCAAAACAATGTCACATCAAATTTTGGTTAACGATACTGCATGTTTAGCTGGTTGTGGTGGCTCACACCTGTAACCCCAGCACTTTTGGAGGCTAAGGCGGGTGGATCACCTGAGGTCAGGAGTTCAAGATCAACCTGGCCAACATGGTAAAAACCCCGTCTCTACTAAAGATACAAACCTTAGCCAGATGTGATGGCGGGTGCCTGTAATCCCAGCTACTCAGAAGGCTGAGGCAGGAGAATCACTTGAATCCAGAAGGTGGAGGTTGCAGGGAGCTGAGATCATACCACTGCACTCCAGCCTGGGCAACAGAGCGAGATTCTGTCTCAAAAAAAAAAAAAAAAAGAAAAAGAAAAGAAAAAAAATATACTGCATGTTCAAAAATGCAGAGTATAAGAATATAATTTGCTTGTAATACTATGGATTTGTACAGCACATAAAAATTTATCAAATGTTTTTACACTTATTTGGCTTCACAAAAACTTGGTGGCATGATATCAGAGCCCCATTTGCCAGATGGTAAAATTCCACTTCTCTAAGGGACTTGCCCAAATGCCAAAGGTTTGCGTGGCAGCTGAGATGAGTCTAGATCCCATTCTCTAGACTCTTTGCTACTCAAGCCGTGGTCCTTGCCGGCAACATCAGCATCACATCACCTGGGAGTGTGTTAGAAATGCAGACTCTCTAAAATGTAATAGAAAAATCAAAGGCTGTGAAATCTGACAGACCAAAAAAAAAAAAAAAAGAATTTATCCACTTACCAGGTTTTCTATTATTCAGCTGTAAAAATGAATGGAATCCTGCCTTTTCAACAACAGGGACAAAACTGAAAGACACTGTATTAAATGAAATAAACCAGACACAAAAAGACAAATATTCCATATTCTCCTTAATATGTGAGAGCTTAAAAAACCCCAACTCATGGAGACAGAGAGTAGAATGATGGTTGCCTCTCAGAAACTGGGAAGGGTGGTGGGGAGAGAAGATAAAGAGAGAAGGTTAATGGGTACAAAAATACAGTTAGATAAAAGGAATAAGGTCCAGTGTCCAGGAACACAACAGGGAGACTATCGTTGACAATAATTTATTGTATAATTTAACATAACAAAAAGTGGAATTGGAAAGTTCCTAACTCATAAAAAAAGATATATGCTTGATGTGATGGATACCCCCATTATGCCAATTTGATCATTACATATTGTATGCTTGTATTAAATATCACATGCATCATATGTACATCTATTATTTATCCATCATAATTAAAAATTAAAAAAGAAACGCAGACTCTCAGGCCCCACCCAGATCTACTGACTCAGAATCTGTCTTTTAACAAAATCTCCCATAATTTCATATGCACATAAATTTTGGGCACTGTCCAAGAGCCTGGACCCAAGCCTCTCTTCCGTAGTGTCTAGATTGTAAGACTTGAAGTCCCATGAGGGAAGGCCTGCATCCTATCCACCCTTGTATCTACAGCACCTGTCTGGTGCCCTGCCCAGAGGAGATGAGCCAGTAGACCACCTCAACAAGTGTGTCACTGGGTGGTTTGGGGAGCTTGCTCTATCTCCCTGCCAGCCAGTTCCTAGAAGAAACAGGGTAATTGCCCATGTTCCTGAAGGTCCATCATCAGCACAGAGGTATTTGATTTTGTCATTTCAAAAAGGTAGAGTCATGGTTGGACTATAAAATGAACGCTGTGGCTTGCAATCCTCTTTCTCAGCCTATAAAACATGTGCCTATAGGGAGTGGGGAACATTGCACTTTGTAATTATTTAAATGAAAACAACATAAATGAAGAGGAAAGGACTATTTATATTAAGTGCTACTAATTAAATGAGAACTAATGGGCCCTGCTGAGAAAGGATACAGACGGAGAGAGCAAGAAAAACTTCCTGCCAGTAAAGACTAGCAGACAATGGGACAGTTTTCCTAGTGGGATAATTATGACTCCTGGAGTAGATTGTCCGAGGCAAGATGAGATAAGTACCAGGAAAGTATAATGTGCTTCCAGCCATGTTATCAATGATGCTTTCAGACACCAGCTCCGGGTCACAGCTTTTGAATACACTAAATGCTTAATTCAGTGCTGCCCTTTCACCCAAAAGATCTCAGGGTAAGAGAAAAATGTGTGCACCAGTCCAGTGTTCTCCGATTTAACTCTTCACTAAAATACTCTAGGAATAAACCATGGGAAGTAGAAATTACAGCCTCCACTTCACTTTCCCACCCAGATGGCGATTTCCATTTCAAACAGCTGATAGAGCAACAACGTGGTCATCAAAAAGCTTCTGAAGATGATCCCCTACCTCTTGCCCTGTTTTTTCAATATCACTCTGAAGAAATATTTCAGAAGCAGGAGATTGGTGGTGTGGAGGTGAAAGTCTGCTATTCAGAAAATCAATGCAGATTGAGGTTTCATAAGATGTTGATTTGTAAGTTGCTGTGTTGAAAACGACTTGCTTTCTCATTAGTTGGAGATAGTTCATGGCGGTGATAAAAATAAGATCACTTAAAACATATACTTGCAGAATATGTTTGACTTTCGATTTGTCCTTGGAAGATCTGGGTGGGTCCTAAGTAAAGATGCATTCACAGAGAAGCCTAAAGGCTGCAAGTCACAAATGCAAAACAGCAACACGCTTAAGAGCTCTGACTTTGGGGCAGAAAGATCAGTGTTGGAGTCCCGGTGCATGCCTTGTCTTCATGGCACCTGATCCAAGCGCTTAACTTTTCTAGGTCTCAGGCTTCTCATTTGTAAGGCAGAGGCAACAATAGGAACTACCTCTACGGTGGCTGGGAGGATTAAATGACATTGTTTTATTCCATAAATGGGATACGCATTGCCTGGCTCACTAGGCTCTAGGTAAATGTCAGCTGCTTTTGCCTTGCAAATCAACGGCTTCTATTGAAAATCCTCCCGATTTTACATGTGTTTACTATGTACCTTTTATAAGACTGAAACAATGAGAAAGGTTATCTGGAGCCTATTTCTTGCCTTCAATGAGCCTATTTCTTGTCTTCAATTAATTGGGAAAATGATACGGGGACATGAAACTGTTAAGGAAAATGAGAGTGAGCCTGATGAAAGATGGAGCCAGAGGAGGAGCATTGACAAACGAGAGCGGGGGAAGGCGTGGAGAGGTGGAAGGCAAGAGCAGTGGGAAAAGCCTTCAAGGAGAAGTAAACCAGACTGTGGCAGGGCCCTGGGGGACGTGTGGATCTTGAGAAGGTGATGAGCTGCACAGCAATGAAATCATACTCGGCATGCTCTTGAACTACCTCGGTATCTAACAAGAAATTTTTACTTGGAAATGCCTCTGGTGAGCATGTGTTGGATTTTCTTTACGGTAACCTATGGATTTCATTCTTGGTGACTCTGGGATAAGGTATTTACTCATTCATGTATATTGAGCATATAATCTAGGGATATAGGTATGAACGAGACAAACTATGCCCTGATCTTTACAGAGCTCATATTCTAGTGATGCAGATATAAAATAAGAACCTAAATATATAACATCAATAGTGGTGAAGCAGGGCAAGAAACAGGGAAAGATGGCGAGTGGCCATTTTACACAGACTGCCTGGGAAGGGCTCTCTGTGACAGATGAGCACAGGCCTGAAGACTGGAAGAAGAGCATCCCAGGTAAAGAGAACAGTAGGTGCAGAGGCTCCAAGGCGTGCTTATATTTCCCACTTGGAAAGAAGATCTGTGGTGCCAGAGTGGAGCAGGCCGACTTCTTCCATGGTACATGGTATGCCTGCCCAAATGACACACTAATGAGCCAAGCAGAGCTCTGAACCATTGATCTTACTTCCAAAAGTAAGTTAACAAATAGAATTGAAGGGATACTAGCAATGCAACTGGCATTTGCAAGCTGATGAACTCATTTATCTTATGAATACCAGGCAGATTTAAAATGTGTGTGATAACTTAGGCAGTAATACAAACATGACCTTAGTTTGAGTTATTTTCCATCCTTCTGCTTGTGGAAAACCCCAATGCTGTTTATCATGCAGTAAAATTACATTGTTTAGTAAAAATCCATGAAACAGGTCGATTTCTGGGTAAGAATAAATGAGCACACTGTGCACTGGAACGTTTGTCTTGGGACTTCCCCCTGAATAATACTGCATTATTGTCTAACACCAATAATTCAAGTGACAATGTGTTGTTGCAGGTCTGTTAACCTGAAATCTTGAACTAAATCTGTCAAAAGTTTTATTTTTTTGCAAACTGGCTAAAACGTTTAGTGGCAGGAAAAAAAATGCCATGGAAGACATGTTAAGAAACCTTTGTTTCAACGTGAAGAGTTGTTTTTACTGAATATTTTTTTGCCAACAGACTGGTAACATATTTTAATTTTGATTTACCCATTTTCTTAAATTGTGCTGATAAAATGTAGACATATCTCATAGGCAAACAATAATACTTCATTCTCATTAGAGGAAGAGAATATTTATCGATAGTATGTATAAATGGCGTGTTTTCAACTTCTTGATTCTTTAACCTTTCTGTGGAAAAGACCCTGGGGGAGACTATTGAGGAAAAAAGTAGTTTTTCCTTCCAGATGGATTCATTGGCTAGGGCAATATTTTTAGTTATGCCAATAAAATGGAAGGGAGACAGAAAACCAGCCAACGACAGAGTGGTTAGTGTGGGACTATTACCAAGGCAGAAATGAGGCCAAAGTGGTGATAAATGTGTGCCTCCTGCCCACTCCATCAGCTGAAGCCTGACCTGGATCCTCTTTTCCATCTGAGCTCCAAGCAAGCCACCATTTTTCACAGAGGCACTTAATAGTGGACATTAACTTAGCCCTCCCCCAAAAGGGCTGACCTGCAGTCTACCGTCGGTGCTTCTCCAAACTGTAATCACTTGCTCACTTGGTAATTTTATCAAATAGCATGCACCTTTTCCAGCCACTTATTGGCCAATTAAGTCAAGTTCTCACTGAGGGGGTCCAGCTGGCTTCAAGTTATCTTAGATGAATTGATTGAAGACATTCTGCAATCTATGAACCCAGTTTAATGATCTAGGTGATAATACTTGTAATTCTTCTCAGTCAGGGGAATTTGCTGCAGCTGTTGTCGGCAAATCCATGTTCTGATACATTGAAGTACCAGAAAAGCATTAATCTGCCCTCAGAGTTTCACAGCAACGGCTGCATTGTGAAAAGGGAAATTTAAAATTCACCCAGCATTGCCAACTGAAGACAATCTTTCCGCTGATGTGTTTTTATTTTATCCCATTGTCAATGTTTTTTTAAGGTGGAATATGGGATAAACACATGACTGATCATCAATAGGAATGGCAAAATACAAATACATGCTCATTCAATATTACTGCTGCAAACAGTGCATCAGATATTTGAGATATGCAGAAGCACTGCTTTAAGGCAAGAACACAATATTTTCTAAAATATTGGGGTGGGGGCTCAAAAGACTAAAGTCATTATTTTTTGTGGGAAGTGTTACATGGAAGACATAAATAGCAAGAATTTCTGCTCCCACCCCCTGGATTCACTACTATTGAAGTGACATGAAGAAGTTTCATACAGTGACACGGGCCTTGAATATATCTCCAAACACTTTTCTGCACCGTGACATATTTTTAAAAAGTAATCATTAAATAATTTGCTTGCTTTCTTCCCTATGTCTGTGTTTGTTCCCTAAACCACTGAAACGTTAATTCTCCTCCCTATGAAGCAAATACTGTAAATAACACTCTGGAGGTTTTTCTGGGTGTTGCAAATTCAGAATACTTAGGAGCACTCTATCCTGCAGTGGGTCTGTGAAGTGTATGTTTACAAACCAAAAAGCTGATTTTGATTTTCTTATGAAAGTGGCAGCTGTGATATTAATTTACGCAGTGCTGAGGAGCTACTGTCCCTCTCTTTCTGGAGAGTGGGTTCCTTTTCACTGAGAGGTGTGATTGAATCTGGCTTCGGGGATGTGTGACTTGCTGGGAAAGGCTGGTACTTTTGATGCGATTTAAAATTGTTTCCAACGAGGATGGAAAAACAATGGACTAGAAAGGATGTATTTGCAAGTGGAGTATAGGCTTCGGTGGAAAAACTTACTTGGATCATGGCTGTACTTTGTATTTAGGGGTCCAAATTCAACCAAGATAAACAGCAGGAAGCAAAGAATGACATTAAAAAAACAATGTTTCTAACCAGAAAAGGGCAAAGCCAGGCAGAGCTCTGCAGTCTTTTATAAAACAAACTGAGTGTTCTCTGAGAACAAAATACCTAATTATTCAAAGAACTGTTTCCTGCACTTTTTTTTTAAGCTCTGTGTGGCCTCTTCTACCCTCTCCCACTTTGTTGATAAATTAAACTAATTTAAAATTTTCTAACTACTGTAAACAAAAAAATCATCCAATTATGACTAATAATAATAGCTAATAACAAATACTTGTCATATGCAGGCCCTATTCTAAGGATGTGACGTGGATTAAAACACAGTTAATTCTCACAGGAACCTGATAAGGTCAATGCTGTTATTTCCTGTGTTTCACAGATGAGGAAACTGAAGAACAGAGAGGTTAAGTGACTTTCAAATTCACACAGCTTATACTCCTTAAGAAATGCAAAGAAATAACTAAACTAAACTAAAACAAAAATAAAACAAATTCACACAGTTGATAAGTGTCTGAGCTAGGGTTTGAGCCAAGGAGGCTGGAGGAAGTCTGTGTGCTTACTGACTGACTACATGGTACTACCTCTGATTCTTCATGAGTACAAAACTTTAAGTTCTCTCTATTACTTTCCAGCCTGCTTCTCATGTTATCTCCACAGGGAAAGAATTACAGAGGAGCAAAGGGACAATTGGTGTCACAGCAAACAGAAACCTCAACTGTTCCAATTCCTCATAGGCGGCCTTCTCTCTGATGTGTGATTTAGTGTCTGTCTCACCACCAAAGGGCCCAAAGCACCTTACAAACTAACTTTTTAGTTGTCAGTATGTTAGCAAAGTGTTGGAAGGGCAGAGATTGTGCCTTAAATAAATAAAATAAAACAAATCAATACCAAAAACTGAAATATCAAGTTAACCTTGAACTCATCTCTCTTAGGTTGGAGGCTGGTTTCTCCTTCAGGCCCATTTTGTCTCATTGAAACACACATACACATGTCCCTTTCTACACATATTCCGGTTATTTTTGGGGTCAAAGAATCTATTTTACCTAGATCCAGCACTATAGGAGCTATTGGAAAATGCTATACATGTGAAGAACTGGTATGAAGATAGGGAAATAGGAAGAGAAACCTTTATCTTAACTTTACAGATGAGGAAACTTTTATTTTTTACTGCTTAGAGCATCTCTTTCAAGAAATTAAAATGTACTACAATATGAAATAATTTTCTTTGAGCATTTATTTTGTTTTTTTAAAAATACATGATCTCTATTAGAATTTCATAGGTTAGGGCTTCTCTTTATACACCCACATAGCATTCTACACTTTCCTTCTTATCACATACCATAATTGCAAGTAATTAATACATGTGTAATTGCTTATTTAGCTTTGTTTTCCCTGAAGAGAAAGTTCCGTGAGGATAAAGAATGCGAGCACGGTATTTACCACGGTGTCCCCAGTGTATTTGGCACGTAGTAGTAGGTACTTATATACTTATTGAACGATGTCAGTGAATTAATAAATAAAATATTTACCATTTGCTAAGTATAAAACAGTGTTCTGTTTTGTTTTAAATTAACAACCATTATTTTTTAGAGAAGTTTTAGGTTCACAGCAAATTTGAAAATGCAGAGTATTCCCACACCACTCCCATCCTCTTACACACACACACACACACACACACACATGACCTTTCCCACTATCAACTAAAACAGTACTTTAAACGAGAGTAAAACAGTTCTGTCTTTGGGTTCCTTGTCTAATTTATGTCAAGTATAACAGCTAGAGAAAAAGCTGAACTGCTAATAACAAACAGAGCCTCCCAATCGTGACTTAAGATAGAGGTTTGTTTTTCTCTCATGGAACAATCTGACTGATTCAAATGAAAGGGGTAGCTCTGTTCCACGAAGCCAGGGTGGATCTGCCATCTTCAACATATGGCTTCCAAGGCTGCTCAAGTTGTCACCATTTCCAGCTGGTAGAGGGGTGATGAGCCAAAATCCAGCACATGGGCCCCTTCTTAAGTTAGAGAGGGCACAGAAGTGGCACACGTCTCTTTCTGTCACATCCCATTGGCCCAGACTTTAGGCCCACGGTCGTTTCTAGCTGTCAAAGGGCTGGGAGATCTAATTCCTAGCTGGATGGCTATGTGCCCAGAAATATGGAAAAGATGAATTTTGAAGGACAGCTAGTGGCCTGACATGCCCATGGGTAAGAAATATTTATTAAGATAGCAATCCAACAAATTTCGAATGAGATGAACCAAGGTCGTAAAATTCTAATCTCAAAATATCTTAGGCTCTTCTCATCAACATGAAACCACTTCATTGGTAACAGTAGTATTACACAATGAAGAAAAGAATGATTTGATGACAAGAGGAAGCTGGGGGAAAACAGGATAATGCAAGGAACTGGTCTTTGGCTTATCAATCATTTGCTGAATCACACCTTCCCTCTTGCAAGAAGAAAATGCTATAGTAGGTAGCCTCTAAGGCACAACTCAATGATCTCAGCCTCTTGATATTTATACGGTTGGTAGACCCCCTTGAGCATTGGGTTGGACTTATTGATTTGCTTCTAACAAATAGAATACAGCAAAGGAGATGGCTGTCATTTACCAAATTAGGTTACAAAAAGATTGTGGCTTCCGTCTTGGACCCCTCTTTACGCTCTCACTCATTTGCTCTGAGGGAAGCCAGCTGCCACATTGTGAGCTGCTTTATGGAGAGGTCTGTGTGGTGGGAACCTCCAGTCAACAGCCAGTGAGAAACTGAGGCCTCAGTCCAATAGTACATCAACAACCACATAAGCAAGCCTGGAAGCAGATTCCCTGCAAGTTGGGACTATGCAGTTCTGGTCTAAAGCTTAATGCCACCTCATGAGACATCTTGAGCAGGGTAGACAGCTAAGTGACACCCAGATTCCTGACTCACAGTGAGATAATAAATGTTTACAGCTTTAAGGAATGAAGTTTAGGGGTAATTAGATGACTAATGCAGTGTGAGAACGAATGCAGCATTAGATAACTAACACAAATGCCAATCACAAGAAAATGAATTCCAATTGTCCTATAATTTCCTGCTAACAGTTTTGTGTAACGAGCATCTTTAAGTTGTCTTATTAACCAAGACTAATTTACTTGTTTCCAAAGTCTGGTCTGGGAATCCCTGGGGGACCTCAAGAGTGTTTCAGGGAATCCGTAAGACCAAACTATTTTTTTTTTTACTGAGATGTTACTTACCGACTTCATTCTTATTCTTTCCTGAGTATGCAATGTAGCGTTCCAGAGCCTACATATGAGATGATGTCATTGCCCTGACAGCTTATGAAATGTATGCTTGTGTAACCTTGTGTTTTCTACAATTTTCTAAGGTAGATTTAGCGTACCAAAATGTGCATTTTCTGAGATTAACTCAGTTATTATCAATAACTACTACTTTTTAGGCTGTAAGTAGTTATTGTCAATTATACTTGTAAAATCTCTGTAACCTCAATGTTGTACAATAAATTGTTATTTTAAAATCCCAACATTTTCCTTGCAACTATGCAGAAACACAAGAGGTACACTTCTGTTGTCATGTTTTGCAATATTTTAGGATTTTCTCAGTTTTTGTTTCTAATACAGTAAACATTAATGGATATAAAACCTCATAAACAAAATCTCTTTGAAGTCTTAATAATTTTTAAGTGTATAAAGGGAATGACACCAAAAAGTTTAAAAGTTGTTTGTTTAGGCCAGGTGCAGTAGCTCAAGCCTATACATCCAGCACTTTGGGAGGCCGAGGCGGGAAGATTGCTTGAACACAAGAGTTTGAGACCAGCCTGGGCAACATGGCGAGACCCTGTTTCTACAAAATTTAAAAAAGTAGCCGGGCTTGGTGGCACGCATCTGTGGCTCCAGCTACTCAGAAGGCTGCAGTGAGCTATGATTGCACCACTGTACTCCAGCCTGGGCAACAGAGGGACAACCTGTCTAAAAAAAAAAAAAAAAAAATTACTTGTTTAATCCATCGATTGACAAATGTGATCACACCCCTGTATGTGTTCAGCATTGTACTATGTGTGACATAAAAGTATGAACAAAACCTTTGATCTTAAGTTGCTTAAATCTAATTGTAGGGGTGAGACTAATTTGGGGAAGCCGAGAGAGTGTTGTCTGAGGTATATACTGTAAAGCTAAGTGTTGCAGTAGAGACCTTATGCAATAAAAGGGACGTAAATGGACACAGAAGGGACAGGTTGGAGGTTGGCGGTAGAGGGTAGGGGGGAGGAGGTGAGAAGAGTCACTGGGAAATGAGTAATGCTAGAAGAAAGGCATTTCTGCTCTCCTAATGAGAACCTCCATGAATTTGAGAGAGAAAATATGCAGAGAGGGCACTGGGGACATGTATCATTGAGGGGCCAGGAAAGGAAAGCACAGTCTTGAGCAGCTCTGAGGCACATGCTACTTGGATTTGGAGGACTTGTGTGGGAGCTCTGTCTGCCGAGTATATTCTGCTTGGATGGCTGACCTGACAGGCACCACCTTCACACAGCAGGCAAAATTCAGATACACACTATGGAAACTGGAATCCTGTGTACTGTAAAACTTAATCTCATCATATTAAAATCCACACCGAGACTTTTGAAGATGTTGCCAATCCTATATGTGTGTGTTAGGCTCACGTAGATGTTTTTCTGTTTAGGGGATATTGCAGCACTTGTTGGGAAGGGGGGGGGAAGAAAAAAGTGATTTTACTGCTTTGGGCAAAAGATGTCACTGCTTCCACTTGACCAGTAAGAATGAGACAACTTGGGCCCTTGTCTGCCATGTACAAATGTGGGACTTCTAGTAGCTTTAGCTATCTGATTCTCAATTTTACCATCTGTAAAAGAGGGATATTTGCCCAATAGAGCTTCAAAGACCCTTCAAATACAAGACTTGGAGCAGAGGGAAAGGAAATGAAAGAGACCAAACTTGGACCCTTCAGGCAAGGAAGGTCCAGGGACATGTGATTCGTATAAGATACTGATAGGCGCCATGGGCTAGACTTGGTCAGACCTCCACAGAGACAAGGGAGCTTGCTGGTAGTATTGCCCTTTGGGGCTTCACAGATGACAAACACACACACACAATATGTATTAATGACAATTGGGATGGGAGGTCAGTATTGACACAGGGTGACTCACTCTTGTGAGGAACACAGTTCAAGACCCAAGAAAAGGCATCTCTCTTGCCCTTTGTCCTCTAAACAACATCTGAAACCGCAAGGGTTTGTGGCTTGTGCCACCATCTGTGTAAAAGACAGTGTCATGAGGTGCAGGGAGGATTTGAGTGGTGGAAACGCTTAAGTAAGGGAAAAGACAAATTGTCCAATTCTCCTTCTAAGATAGTGTGAAATCTATAGATCTTTCCATCATAAAGTATCATTTCCCAATAGCACCAAGTACCCATTTTCTTCCTTCCCTTGTATTCCAGTTTGGTGCTAAAAGTACTCAGGAGATAGCACAGTATTTGCTACAGTTGCATGGGGTAGAAAATGACATTTTGCAATAATATATATCATTTTTTTTTTTTTTTGAGACGGAGTCTCTCTCTCAAGCAGGCTGGAGTGCAGTGGTGCGATCTCGGCTCACTGCAACCTCTGCCTCCCGGGTTTAAGCGATTCTCCTGCCTCAACCTCCTGAGTAGCTGGGATTACAGGTGTGTGCCACCATGCCCCATTAATTTTTGTATTTTTAGTAGAGACGGGTTTTCACCATGTTGGTCAAGCTGATCTTGAACTCCTGACCTTGTGATCTGCCCACCTAGGCCTCCCAAAGTGTTGGGATTACAGGCGTGAGCCACCACGCCCGGCCAATTTATATCACTCTTAAAACTGTATATGTAAGTCTAGGTGTAACCTTCAGGAAGCATGATATTTATTCTTTGCATTAATGACTAGATTCTGAACATTAGAATTGCAAGTAATTTTAGTTTTATTAAAATGTTTAATAAGATGTAATTTTTAAAAAATTAAATATTTAGCTTTATTTAAACTATTTAAAAGTTCTCTGAGGACAGCATCTAAGATAATGGTGGCAACATGATAAATAAACAGAAAGGTTTATCATTTAGGATACTGGCCAATTTTTTTTTATATACATATATTTTTTATTGCATTTTAGGTTTTGGGGTACATGTGAAGAACATGCAAGATTGTTGCATAGGTACACACATGGCAGTGTGATTTTCTGCCTTCCTCCCCATCACCTATATCTGGCATTTCTCACCATGCTATCTCTCCCCAACTCCCCACCCCCCCACTGTCCCTCCCCTATTTCCCCCTGACAGACCCCAGTGTGTGATGCTCCCCTCCCTGTGTCCACGTGTTCTCATTGTTCAACACCCGCCTATGAGTGAGAACATGCGGTGTTTGATTTTCTGTTCTTGTGTCAGTTTGCTGAGAATGATGGTTTCCAGGTTCATCCATGTCCCTACAAAGGACACGAACTCATCGTTTTTGATGGCTGCATAATATTCCATGGTGTATATGTGCTACATTTTCCCTGTCCAGTCTATCATCGATGGGCATTTGGGTTGGTTCCAGGTCTTTGCTATTGTAAACTGTGCTGCAATGAACATTCGTGTGCATGTGTCCTTATAGTAGAACGATTTATAATCCTTTGGATATATACCCATTAATGGGATTGCTGGGTCAAATGGAATTTCTATTTCTAGGTCCTTGAGAAATCACCACACTGTCTTCTGCAATGGTTGAACTAATTTACACTCCCACCAACAGTGTAAAAGTGTTCCTATTTCTCCACATCCTCTCCAGCATCTGTTGTCTCCAGATTTTTTAATGATCGCCATTCTAACTGGCGTGAGATGGTATCTCAATGTGGTTTTGATTTGCAGATACTGGACAATTTTTTTAAAAAATTGTGTTTGTCATGTATAGCATACATTTGAATTTGTTATTAGGAGATGTGTCAAGTGTTTTGTTTCAGTAGCAATTGAAAGATGATATACAATATTTTTGGAAACTTCCCAAAGATGAATTACTTCAATGAAACAAGTGGATGACCTTAAAATCACTCTTGGACATGTGACAAATATGCTGCTTAAATGCTGTTTAAGCAACTAAATTTAATTTAGATGAGACACAAGATGTGCCACAAAAGTTAATTAAGCAGTAGAAGACTCTCAAATAAAATGTAAGTCAGATCGTTGGATAAAAATTAATTTTTAATTGATGCTATCCACAGTTATTTGAAATGAACTGTTGCCTGTTACTAATAATACTACCAAAAATTAACAAAAAATTTCAAACAGATCTAAGTTTGGCTATTTCGTTTTTAAAAGGACTAAAGAGTATTTTCAAAAATCTCAGCAAAGTGTTTTATCTAAGTCAAAATTTATTGCAAAATATGCAACAAAAGTTTTGTTCCAATAAAATCTAAGGAATTTGAGCAAGGAAATGAAAATGTTATTTCATTAATCCCCCTATTAAGGAGATTATGCCTGTTTAAATAATTCCTAATAACTTATAATTTCAATAGGAACCATGTTTCTGATGATAGTAGATCAGCATATACAAGGTACGATCTTTTGCTTTTTTTTCATTTTTTAATTTTTTGAGACAGGGCCTTTCTCTGACACTCAGTCTAGAGGGCAGTGGTGTCACCATAGTGCACTGCAGTGTCCGCTCCCAGGCTCCAGTGATCCTCCCATTTCAGCCTCCTGAGTGGCTGAGACTGTAGGCAGTGAGTCACCATGCCCAACTAAGGGTTATTTTTTAAATTTTTATTATTTTTTTAGAGACAGGGTCTCAGTGTGTTGCCCAGGCTCAGAGTATAGTCCTAATTGAAGAGAGATTGGAATAAGTTAATCAACGCTAACTTTTTCCCTAATTTTTATTCCTTTACAATAATCCAACATCAGAAATTTTGAAATTAAAAAGTAAGAAATAACTTATGTATTAATATCTAGATATTTCTTTAACATATTTATGTTAAAATAATAATAATGCATTTGATATTAAAATAGTTTATATGTTCTGTAATAATGCTACTTTGTCACATATGCCTGCATTACAGTTTTTGAATAATTGTTAAATTCATATATAGAGTTCACTTCCTAACTTCAGTATTGGTTTAAGAGTTTTATTGAGAATTCCACTTGATCCTGCCTTAGCAGAGTGAAGTTTCTCCAAGTTGAAATGAACTAAATGTATGTATGAACTACAAACTTTAAAAATATTGACTAATTGTCATTAATGTCAATAGAACACATATGAAAAGCTTGCTTATACCAATATAATTTGTGATTTTTTTAAATGAAGGCAAGACAAATTAATTTTATGTAATAAATATATAATAGCTAATGAATTATGTATGGCTTTGTTACGCATCCAAGTGTCACCAGCTCATCAGCAGAGCGCCTAGGCATGCACAATAATAATTAATTCAGTCATCTTTGATATTTTGCTGACTGCCAGTCACATAAAAAACATAGCTTTACACACATTTTCTCAATTTTGTCATTCTGAATATTTGTCAAGGTAAGAGACAGAACATAATTTATTTAACAGTTTTTTAGCTTTATTTATAACTTCTAAATATTTAGACATATGATCTATAGGCCTCCATTTGTTCTCTTGCCTTGGGCCCCACAAATATGAAGAACGGGTCCTCTGCCTGGAGGGGAGTGGAATCAACCTTGGGTCCCGCCCTCCCCGGTGTGTCAACCTAAAGATGACACCAGAGAGGCCCTTGGGTGCAGCTGAGCAGGATGAGTTAAGACTTCACATGCCTTCCCTTTTCCCAGCAGGAGGCACACACGCATCCCTCCCCCACATTCTCACTGATGTCCAACAATCTTTAACAAGAGCATAAACCTTCACAGTAACATTTAAAAATGCAAATGCACAATTAAGGTGACACCTTAATGTGAATGACTTTTAGCTGGTGTAATTAGTCTTCCATTTCCTCATCCTCTGGAATCACTCCTTAATGAAGAGTGTAGTATTTCACCTTGTGGCGGTCCTCATGTCCAACTGACAATGTTTGGTTTGGAGATGAGAGAAAAGGGGAGTTGAGGAGTTAAGTCTTAAATATAGGAAGGATTTTCCTGGCAGATTATATTGAAACTGCTTGCAGTGACACCATGGATGGTTGTTCTCACTGTGGTCAAAGGTGCTCACTTCAGGGGGAAGCAGGTACTGAAATCCAACTCTTGTTCTGTTCATCAAACCACATACACCCATGCTGGGCAGAGTCAGCTCAAAGGGTGCACCTTTCTCTTGTTCTTGCAAAGGTGCTCTGTGGGCCAAATGGGGCCCTCTCTGCATGTTCCAGAGGACAGAATTAGGCTCAAATGGTGAAAGTTATACAGATGCCAATTTGTAGTTAGCGTAAGGAAAAGGTAGTTTATGAACTTCATCTCATTTAATCCTTGTAGCAACCCTGAAAGGTAGGTACAATTGTTGCCCTCACTTTACAGAAAGAAAACTGAAGCTAATAAGCAACTTTCCCAACATTCATTCATAAGAGGCAAACACGATGTAAATCAGGCTTTTCTAATTAAAAAATACCCATGGTCATTCTACTCTACATTATGATACCACTTACTAAAAATCGGTGCAGTTCTGTGATGTAATGGACTGTTCTGGAAGTTGGCAATCTCCCCATTTCTTTAAGTGTTTAAGAACAGGTTGAATGCACGCTCATAAGATGTGTCACAAAGGGGACCCACATACCCAGTGTGTAGTTGAATCAGGTCATGACTGCACAGTGTGGGATCAGTCAGGAAAGCAGAAGCCACTCTATATATTTCAAGTATGAAGGATTTTAATGCAGAGAATTAGAGGCATGCCAACTATTGGAAAAGTTGTGGGAACCAAAATCCTGAGAATTATGGCCTCTCCTCGCCAACCTTTAAAGCCTCAAAGGACTGTCTATTATTGGAAGAGATGCTGACTGTGACCAGGGACCACATGGAGAAGGAGATGCTGGAAAATGTGATTCCTGACTAGAAGCAGGTGATGGTGAAACAGAGTTGGCAACAGACACTCCAGCAAAATCCCGAAAAATCCTGAAGCCCCTTCCCACCATAATGACGTAGGGTTTTATGATGTGATTTTATAGGGAGTTGGGAGTTAAAAGTAACAAGGGCTCTTGACTCTGTGCAAAGCTACAGCACAAAAAGATAGACCTGGGACTATAGGTAAATTTTCATGTCATCGTTTTGCCTAAGATTTGAGTACCTTCAACTGGGCTGGGCCAAAGAAAACCAGGTAGCTGTAAAACCAGGCCTGCTCCTCAGATTTTAGAAAAATTAGTTTTTACATAAAGGATTACGTTTATAGGGAATATATTATGAGTGGCAAAATTTAGGAGGCTATCTTCATGTGTGGTGAAACAGATGCTATTTTGTTCCAGATAACCTGAACCACTTCTCATTTACCTATTAAGGAGATTATTCATGTATAAATAATTCCCAATAATTTGTAATTTCAATAGGAAACACGGACATCTCTGAGAGGGTGGCTGGGAGATGTGAGTAGTAACAGCACACCTTCCACTGAGAATCCTGGCTAAATGCGGACCGGGAGGAATTGTGGCAAGCAGGGCAATGATAATGAATTTGCAGAGCTACCTCTTTAGAGTTCAAGACCTACCAATTTGCCCAACTTGTTGGTTGACAACACCTCTATTTTACTGCAACAGCCACGGGAGGTTAAGGGACTAAGTAAAATCACAAGCAACTTAATAGCAGACTCAAAATTGGAATTCAAATGTCCTGATACTCAGCCTGAGATGCTTTCTATGATTGCATCCTCTGCCTATCAATCATCAATCCATCAGTCAATCATTGACCCACCTATCTATCTATCCTTCTATTCTTTCCTCTGTCTACGCCTCTATCCATCTAGTCATCCAGCTGTGTAATCTCTTCTTTCATCCATCCATGTATGTGCAGGAGACTCTGTGAAGATAGGAGAAGGCATCTATTTCCCTTTCTAGAGTTAATGGAGGAAGGGAAGTAGGAAATGGGAGAGCTGTGGATTTTTGTTTGTTTTGGCTCCTACCTGAGTAAAGAAAAAGGTTTTAGTCTGTAACACGGCATCATAACAATAGCAGAACCTATGAATTTTTCCAATAGGTAATTCCAGGCTAACGACAATGTATTTGAAAAACAGCCCAGTGTGCTGCAATATTAAAACAGTAGGCCACTACAGTTGCAATATACCAGCTATTGATAATGAGATTACAGACTCCTGCCTACCAGTGTTCTCCCTTCTGTGTCCCAGCACTCAATTTTGTTGCTGGAGTCAGGGCCTTGGTGGTGTGAGCGTCTTTTACTTATATTTGGCAAAAGAACTCTTGCAGCGTCGTAAGTGTTACTCAAGCCACATAGTCTTAGATCACCTTAGGAAACAAATCAGTAAAATAACTTGCTCAAAGTTAGAAAATCATGTCTCTATTTACATATCTGAATCTAATCGTGCTACTTATGCATATGATTTGTTTATTGTATTGAAAGAGCTCTTCTCTTCTGCCAAGCCTTAGGGGAACATTAATCAAATTCATTAATTACTAAACATATGGCTTACATCTGAAATACTTTGTCTGAATTTGGAGGCTGAATTTTAAGAGGCACATTGACAAACTGGAGTGTGTTCAGAAGTGGCCAGGATTAATAATCGTAATAAAATATAATTTAAAAGACACTGTGTTCTGTGCTAAGCAAGTTACATGGGTTGTTACATTTTTATTCCTCACTGTATTTTACCTTGGAGCATGTTGAGGATTAGAAAGCTTGAGTTGCCAAAGGTCATATAGCGAGTTGCTAAGGTCACATATGGGCTCTGACACCAGAACCTGAGCTTTATCCACTCACTACTGTGAGGAACCTGGTAACTGTCTCATATGAGAAGCTGTAGAAGAACTGAGAATGTCTGTGCTGATGAAGGAAAGAACAGAGACCAGTGGATCAAGTTATGGAATAGTAGATTTTATCTCAATAGAAGGAAGCTTCCCTTCCTTAGAATTCAGCATTCAAGCAAAAGGCAAGAGATCCCTTTAAGGACTGGATAAAAGATATTAACATTAAGATACGCTGGGCGCAGTGGCTCACACCTGCAATCCCAGTACTTTGGGAGGCTGAGGCGGGCAGATCACGAGGTCAGGAGTTTGAGACCAGCCTGGCCAACATGGTGAAACTCTGTCTCTACTAAAAACACAAAAATTAGCCAGGTGTGGTGGTGGGTGCCTGTAGTCTCAGCTACTTGGGAGGCTGAGGCAGGAGAATTGCTTGAACCCAGGAGGTGGAGGTTGCAGTGAGCCGAGATCGTGCCACTGCGCTCCAGCCTGGGCGACAGAGTGAGACTTCATCTCAAAAAAAAAAAAAAAAAGATATGCTGAATCTACAAAGTGAGCAAAAGAACCAAATTATTGTTTTCATTTCTGCTGACTACTAGAAAAACAAATATCTCTAATTCCTATGATTTTTCTTAAAAGTTGACTCCAGGGTGAATGCCAGATTTAGGCCCACCTTCTCCAAATGTGTCAACTACGGTTTGTATGTTACTCAGTCATTGAAATGATGTAATTCTTAGATCTAACCCTTAGATTCCTACCTCACAATTTATTTTTATTTTTGATACATGGCAGGGTCTTGTGCTGTCACCCCGACTGAGGGCAGTGGTACAATCATAGCTCACTACAACCTCAAACCTCTGGGATCAAGAGATCTCCTGCCTCAGCCTCCTGAGTAGCTCAGACTACAGGGACATGCCACCAAGGCTGGCTAATTTGCCTCACAATATTGTCCTAAGGACTGAATGAGTTAATGTATGTGAAGGGCTTTATAATGGTTGCTTGCTACACAGATGTGAGGGATCAGCAGAAACAAAATGTATGTTAAGCCTCCTTGATTTCTTTTCTATATAAGGATACAGATCAACCTTTAAAACTACTGAATCAACCAGATATCTCTTTGGTAAATATGGTCACATGAATATACCCAAGGCCTTCACTACTAGTGATGATATTTACACAGTCAAGACTAGTAGTACAAAGTACTTTTAAAGAATTATACTCTAATATTAGAAAGTTCTTTTATCTTATATGTAAAGTCTTCCCTCAAACTCTGGTCCAGGCAAAGTAAATGACTTTCATCTTTTGATTTTGCCATACATTTTAGTGCATCTGTCCCAGGTCCTACCTTTCCTGCTGCCTGGAACACTTTTTTCTCTCCTTTCTCCATCTCTCTTTCTCTAGCCAATTTCCACTTATCCTTTAAGTCCTGCCTTAGAGGTACTTTTCTCCAGGAAGCACTCCCTAACACTTCGTGCCATCTCTGGGCTGGGTTAGATGTCCCTCACCTGTGCTCTCGTGGCCTTGGGTAATATTGCAACCATTCTATGTATCAACTCCCTTGTAACATATTTATTGTGTTCTCTCTTTCTCCCACCTACAATGCAGGGCTAACCTATTGTGTTCATGACCGTATACTTAGGGATACAATCCCGAAGTGAGTGCGATTATATCTGGGATTGGGATTGGAAATGTGTCTGGCATATTTGTGGAATGAATAGGTAACATATAATCATTTTTTCTAATGGGAAAACAGAATTCCATTAAATTAATGAGTTACCCAAGACCTCAGGAGGTCAATGTAGCTCTCTCGAAATCAACTGTGTATGCACCATTACTATATTAATTTTTTCTGTTTGCTCAAGAAGCACCACATACACCGCGCCAGAATTGTTGCCATTTCAGCAATCAGATCCTCGAACACTGAGCTATACCCCGTATTGCCATTTCTGAACAGAGAAAGGGAGGTTCACTAAAGTTTAATGTATGACTAAATAAAGCAAGTGTTTGATGATGGTTGTTGAGTTGTAGTTTGTGTAACTGAATGGATTCACTAAACATTTGCATTTGGGTTAACTAGCAGGATAGAATTTATTAAGTACCGAACCAGAGCAAGTAGGTAGGTAAAGAAAAGAGGGCTACCTCCCAGAGCCAGGAAGGAAAGAGATGGCCATATCGTCAACCAGTAGTGTTGATAGTTGATAAATTCAGGTCCCAAGTCTTACAATTTGGGTTACAGAAAGGTCAGATTATAAAAGTCTTTTGTGTAACTAAAAAAAAAAAGCTCTAGAACTCAAGATTATATTTAACCTTTGAGATATCTAATGAAGTATTCTTTCTTTGTTTTTTAGAAATGGGTTAATATTTGCTATTTTTTTCCACATAAATATAATAGCCATAAAAATATAAATCAAGTTCAGCTGTAGTATCCAGTTTTATACCCCCTTGTCTAAGAAACTACTGAAAGGGTGGTGAAGTGAAATAAATTGCCATTTCTTGTCATATGGGGGAGAATGATAGTCAGTGTAACTTGGTTGAAATCAGTGCCAGTATATGTGTGTGTGTGTGTGTATTTCATTAGTTACTAATCCATCTATGAAACACCCAAAGTCTCTCCTGCAAATCTCTTCTTGGGACAATTTTCAGTGTCATCAATAGAGAAAAATACCGACATCTACATTGGCAGTTTGTCTCATTATAAGTTGAACTAACTATATGGAACTACACTGTACCTGAAACACTATAATAAAAAACAGAAGTATCTTAAACTGTGTGCAAACACAAAGGGGCTAAATTAAAGTGTCTGTTCATCCATCACTTCACATGGTGAGAAATAACAAACAGTTGATCATTCATCTGCCATTTTCTTCATGAGCAAAGTACAAAAAGATAACTCACCTTTCAAATGAAGACATTTCCTGAGAAATCAACAGTCATAGATTACACTGGTATACATGTATGTGAATAAATGTGTCTTTTAAGATGTATCTATATTTCCACTTGTGTATAAAATTTTGAATACCCTTCTCATCACCACCAACCCCCCTCTTTTTTACAAGAAAGAATTTTGAAAAATAGTTCTTAAATCTTAGTTTGTATAAAATTTATGAGGATTCACAAACTTGTTATCTGATTGATAATAATAATTTGTGAATTGAGCTCCCAGTCCAAAATGAAAAATATATATAAGCTCAAAAAAGGAGAAAAGGTGGAGGAAGCCAAAGTGGAAATGAGGGGTGAAAGAACTTTCTCCTTCCACAATAAAAATACATACACATATTCATAACCAAACATGTGTAAGTTTACAAATGAGTAGCATTCAAAATAATATTGAAAAAAATGAAGTAAATGCAAATGTGTTATAAATTAACTCTCCATAAAAAGATAATTACATTACTGTATTAACAGGGACATTTCAATTACTTTTTTCCCCCCACTTAGAATCAAGGCATGCTATCATGATACAAGGCATTTATTGACTTGAATTTCAATACAAATAAAAAACAGTACTAAAAGACACAAAGCTGACAAATTTGATTTGTTTGGATACTGAACTCCAGATAAACATGTTGCTTGAACTCTGCCTGATGTATGCTGCTGCCAGGAAATATTAAAGTAATAGCAAATGGTCAATATGTGCTTACATATCACATATCAGGCTTAGCAAGAATGTTCCCCCTCTTAGAAAAGTATATTGTTAAAAATAAGTGACAAACCTTGAGTAGCCCCTTCAAATCCACAAAGACATTGGAGGAACTGAAGCATACTTATAATAAAACCAGGATTTCTAAAATACAGAGAAGCTCAAGCTCATGTAGCATCTTGCCAAGTAATCAGATAAAAATGATTACACAAATTTCCAACAATAAATTCCCTCTGCATTTGCAGAGCGAGCACATAGGGAAGGAAATAAGCACATCTTTAGAACCAGAGTTTTAGCTATGAGACTCTTCTATGGAGCCTTTATAAGCATTTGTTTCCCCCCTTCCCCCTTTAATGTTCTTTCTGAACAGATCTTGAGAAGCCCTTGAAATGGAAAACGTAAACTTAAATCCAGACTTAGATCCAGGATCCATTTCTTGACAATGAAAAAGGGGGAAAAAATCATCCCCAACTTGCTTGTCACTGTCCAAGCAAATATCCTATCTGTCATAAGAACTGTGTCCTGGGTAACAGATTAGGCACATCAATAAAATACTGTAACCACAGTTTGAGACAAATGCCCTGATATGTATAAGGTCAGAGGTTGACCAAGGTCACATAGAATCCTGAGCATATTTATCACTGGCCAAGCTTCAAACTGAGTTTTAAATTTTGTCAGACATTAAAAAACAAAAAACAAACCAAAAAAAAAAAACCTGCTACCAGATGGTGTCAAGATAATTCCTCTCTGTGTTAAAAACACACACTTAGATATATAGTCCATAGTAAAAATCAAATAATTAGTCCAGACACCATATACACCTGGCACCATTCCTGCTATAAGTTAGAATGTACATTATTATAATTTCTGTGTCTCTCCAGTTAAGACAGCCCACACAACTAATATAGAGTAGCCATAGTAGCCTACTAACACAATTAGCAAACTGATGATTTTCTAGAGCACAGATTATCCCAAGACGATAGGAAGAGACAGAATGTTATTTCAAATTGTAATTCTACTTCCAACTGCAAGAGAATTAGAGGCTCGCTCCCTGCCACTCCCACCTCTGCCCTGTACCTCCTTTGATTAAAAGAAAACTTGTTCATATTTTGGGATGTTTAGTGCCTGCTATACAAAAGAACCCCCCAAATTATAAATCCCCATGTTTTGTGGCTAAACTTCATTCTTCAATTAATAAGAAAATGCAGTACAAACGTGTGGAAACTCCTCAGATGTGAGAAACCATATGCTATTGGTTCACAAAGTAAAAAGTAAAAGCAGAAAGAGACTTGAAGAAGGAGGATATTAAAATGTCCAAATTAGTAAAATAAACAGAAAAAAATGTTATGTGATAGGAAGCACAATGATGTATGTTATTACTAATTAATTTATAATATGTTTGCTTTAAAACATTTTTTTAAAAACATAAATGATTACATTTAATGATGACACAAGTATTTGTTTAACTCTAGTCTGTTGTGGTATTTTACTGGGTAGGGGAGGGATCGAGAGTCACGATTTTTCTAGCTGTTAAGATGAAATTCACATTCTATTTTAAAATGTGGATCTGAAGGGGGAACACATGAATCCCAGCAATGGTCATTTGTCGATGTAGAATATCATAAAATGCTGGGGGAAATTCTTCTGTTTGAATCATTCTGGGTACCCAGAATTCCTATTAGGAATAATTAGGGTTCCTATTTCCCCCATGAGTCCTGCCTACTGCACTGCCAGAGAGAAAGCATCATGTAATTTTAATTATCAACCCTACTGCAAAGCAAAGTTTTCATGCTAGGAAGAGGGCAAATTATGGGACTTCTCACATTTGGGTTCATTTCCTAGAAAAGCATCACTGTGGATAGAGCTATACTTCCCCCACACCTCAGTGAAGCACAATAAAGATTTTATTCTATGCTCCAATAATCATTGGCAAGAGGATGATGCCTCCTTCTGTCATCACACAGGAAAAAGCACATGAAGAGGGTCCCTGGAATCAGGAAGATGGGGTAAAGTGAGGTCACAACTGGCAACAGAAAACCATCCAGTCTATGAACACAAAGATTGTAAATGTCTACTGTTTTTAAAACTTATTCTTTTTGGCAGGGTTGCATATGTTCTCTGTGCTCATTCCACGAATCTGGCTGATTATTATTCCAATCACCAGAAGAAGAGAGAGTCACATTAATTTGTAGTAATTAATAGCACTGATGCATTTGACAGCGCATGTTAACAAGCCTCTTTGATTGTTTGGATCTCTAACTGCGGCCCTTCTTGTTTGCATCACCTCCAAGGAATTCATAATATCAAAGCTTAACGGTATCTGATACTTGTCAAAATGCAATTTATAAAAGTTTAATTCTTTTATTGATTTAGTTTGGTTTTGATGCCTGCAGAGTCAGCTCCCTTGACAGAACTTAGCGGATTCAAATGCTTGTCACCAGCTCGGCCTCCTTTTTGCAGGGAACAATTGCCATAGGCCAAGCCAACAGGCATGGTTTAATTGCCATTAATTAAAAGCATAAATCTCTTTTTTCTTCAGTTGCTCTGCTCTTAAAGGGGGCTGCACATATCTCTCTTTTCCTGTGTTTGTCAGAACACCTTCTGGCAAGCAAAGTTAACCCATTCCATCTTTCTAAGCACTTTCTGGAATAATCTTTTGAAGCATTGCTCTTATGATCTGATGTGAAATGCATGCGGTTCGGTGATATTTAACAAACTGGATTTCTTTATCGCAGTATAATGAGGTCAAATGAATCCCTCCATGGGTTGTATACATGCTTAAATGGTTTTTGCATCAAATTCTTTTTGACAGCAAATAAAACAGCAGCCAAACAAAACATTAGCTACTTAAAATTGGAAGAGAGGGGAACTGGATGAAAATGAGCTTTTAAAATAAAAACACATGTATGCCTTTTAACATTAGGTGCAAGGAACCTTCCAGCAAAATACGTCTGCCTGGTCATTTTCGGATTAGAAGC